>OVAX01000709.1:0-67447 GCA_900406405.1 Lepidium africanum | reverse complement strand
AAGTTATTCTTGTTTTACAAGTGATCCTGTGTGGGGAAAGTATTGTACGAATCCCAACACTAACTTCATGTCCATAAACTTTCGGATGGAATATATATGGTTTCTGATCCTAAACTAATTATAATTGGGGGTAAAATATTATATGTTGGCCTGATGCGAATTTATGGACATTCAGTAGTCATTTAAGATTTTAGACATGAATTTAGCCAGCATTACTTACAAAATTCAGGTTGTACGTCGATAACAAGAATATATAGTGGGTGATCAGTGCACAATATCTTTTTGTATACGTACCAGAAAATTGCTTAGCTGGTGGAAGTTATTTTGAACTTTCCTTCTTAACAAACATCAAATTATTTAGAATAATTTTTTGGTATTTCAATGAATGTCTAAATAAGCTTTTGATATTTTTTTTACATCATTGTTTAAATCAGAAATGGTTTAACCGACTATGCCAAACATAAATGAGATTTTCATGATTTATAAATACATATAAAATCTATTCTGAGGGGTAGCATAATCAACTTAATTCTTTGCTTAAATTAGTGTGAGATGATCTTATTTTCCCCTTCTTCAAGATGATAAGAGTAGGTTTATTTATCTCGAATTTAATCTCACTTTATAATAGGAGTAATCATAAACTTTAGATAAATAAATGAAATCATAATCAAATAAAAATAATTCAGGGAATAATCTAATAAAAAAGTAACAAATAAATTATTTTATCATATTAAAATCACGAATCACTCAAAAAAATTTAAACATGCATTGATTTTTTATTTGATGAATAACAAGTTGAAGCCAATAAGAGATCTGATGATTATGAAAACATATATTGTACCTAGATCTGTAAAAAGACTTTCTAGATCTGCAACTATTGTTTTGTGGTTTGTTCAGATGGCTAGGATTTTGTGGTTTTCTTAGATGACTAGGGTTTCGTATTGATAACATGTTGTAAATAATTTAGAGTTATCTTTATTACTGTAGAATGTTACATATATAGGGATACAAGACTAGGATTTTAATCTTATTACTAATGAGTCTTTATTACTAACCTATAATGGACATTCATAACATATTCATAACATAATATAATTATCTCTTGAAGAAAACAAAAATTTTACTATTGTAATTGAATATCCATCTCACGTATAACATTTGTTCGTCAAGTCAACATTTGTGAAAATATGCTTTTAAACTTATTAATCCACTTTTATGTTCACCTCTCACTCTACTTTAGAGAGAATTTTCTTTCAACCTTTACGATTCCTGGCAAAATATTTTCTTCATTTCTCTTTTTCTAAATCTAAATCTTTTAGATAAAAAGACTTAGAAATTATTCGTTAGGTAACTTTTTCCGGTTTCCGGAATGAATATCAGGAGATTTTCCTCCGGTTTCTCTTCCTACAAGCTGTCGGATTTTGTTCGGCCTTCGGCTGTGTAATTTTCCCGTGGAGAGTAATGGTTTGTTAAGCATACAAGGCACTTGGGCCTAAACAAACTAACTCAGTCCAACAACAACACACGTGATGATCCTCCAGTTCAGCAACACATAGCTCACACAATTGAGCTGAACAACAAATTTGATCCAATACAATTTGATATCACGTGATATAGGACACCTGTACATATCTTTTCTGAAAATATCTTTTGTATTCATGTGCTCTCTATAAGAGAAGACGATGCTGTACTGAAATGATCATCAATGAAATGATCATCAATGAAATGACAAATTGAGCTTTCTTCATAATCCTTAAAACTCTGTTTCCTTTCTATTTTCATGGTTTACTTTTCTCCATGTTTTTATTATCCTTGGTAGTTGAGTTATCCGTTATTTTTCAGTGACGGCTCCAATCCTTCGACGAGTAATTCTTTGACGTTTCCACAGCTCATCGAGGGAGGGCGCGACGGTGGGCAAAGTCCAAAATTAATAGTCTGCTAAATCAATGGTAGACCTTTTAGAAGATGTAAACCATTATTGGGCTCTACCATTGAGATCAAGTGGCGTCTTTACGTGGAGACTTCTTTAGTGGTTTGCATGCCGGAACTTTTTAGATGCCTACATATGGCGCCGGAAATAACATTTTTTTTCTAAGACTTTTTAGAACTGGGCCTCTGTTTAACATGTTTTAGGTCTTTGAATTATGGGTATTTTGGACTTTTAATAAAAACCTTTACCATTAAAAAAAAATTATTAATTCGATAGTCAAGATTCGTATTTTCACAGTAATATGTAATGGTAAAAAACAAAATTTAGTATGTCATAAATTTTAGTAAACAATTTACACTTGAAATAAAGTTATTATAATAAAAGTTTTTTGTAGAAGAAAAAGTAGGCAGAAACAGCGTTATGAATTGATGTAAATGAGATAGTCAAAGTAAATATTAGTAATGCTGACAAAAAGTATATCATCGTTGATAGTATCAATAATATTATGGTTCTAAAGTCAAACAAACATTGCAAAAAATGGTTATTCAAAACGTTGGATTATTGTCCAGTGATTTTTTTTTAATATTATTTCTCATTATCTTGTAATTTTACACCAATGTATAAAAGGCAATATAGTTTTTGGTGTTATTTAAAACACAAGTTAGTATATTTTAAAGTTATAAGAATATTTAAATTTATAATATTATTTTTAACATTATAAGATTATTGTAGTAATATACAAAGAAAACATACGTGCATTGGCCTTTCTCTATATATATTGGACAATAGACCAAATGTATGATCTAAATAAAGAAAATGGGTTCAAAAACATCATCAAACATGGTTTCTCTTCTGTTATCTCTTTTCATTCTGATTTTGGCTTCCTCCTCTCAATTGAGAGTTGTCCAGGCTACGAGCCGCAAACTTGGTAAGTAGTTATCTTTAGAATTTGATTACTTCACAATATTGAATAGATTACTACAGCCTCGAATGAAATCAAGCACTTAGAATATAAATATGATTTTGCAGCAATCGTAAGGCCAATCAGGAACGTTCCACCCGCACAACCATGTAAAACGAAGAAGACTCGCAATCCGTGCACTCCAAGGACTAATTAATCCTGCTTCTTCCAACTCTCCAATGACTATAAGACATTGGTTCGTTTATGTTTGGGAAATATGTGAACTAAATAAAGTATCTGGTGTTTTATTTGGTTTCTCATCTGAAAGTATGTATAATCGTATGCTGTAGCTTGATGAAGTATACAACCCCATGTAACATCTACATCCGGTTGTGCTATCTCCTGTATCTTGAAAGAGTAACTTTTATGATGATATTTTATCATATCATATGCCATTAGAAATTTTTAAAAACATTAGAATTACGCAGAGTAAGAAGAGACACTAGTAAACAATGATCACAAAATAACCTATTTAAAAGAAGGTTAGTACATGGAGAAGTTACAACTTAGTAATAAAAGAGGATAATGGATAGAATCTGTAGTAACTTAATCTAATCAAATTATGGTTTTGAGTAAAGACGTCATTAATTTATTCAAATTCTTAATGTGTATAGGAAAAAACATTTTTAAAAAGGTAAATAAATATAGGAGAAGACCGCTAGTATGAATATAGTCTAAGCAACAAATTATTAATGGCTACTAAAGGTGAGTATTGATGCCCATTTTCGTCAACAATTAGATTGATGATGTCCATTTATAGCTAAAAATATAATAGGGGCGGTTTGGACCTCATATGCTATATCTATTAGTTGGATCATTATAACCACCATAACTAGTCATAGGCATTCGGGTATTCACGTCGGTTCCGGATACTACCCGATTGGGTCTGGGTATTTCGGGTATAGGATTTTGGTATCTGTTTTGGAACCGAGCACTATTCGGTTCGGGTTCTCTCGGGTTCGGGTCGGTTCGGGTCCACAATTTCCATACCCATTTAAGAAGCGAAATTAATTCGGTTCGGTTCTGGTTTCGGTTCCGGTTCCGGTTCGGGTATAAAATTGTAAAAAAAAAAGTTAAGTGTATTATATACCTAAAGATACCCCAAAAAATCAGATATCCGAGTACATTTTCGGGTATTCGGATACATTTTTGAGTATTCGGGTACTTCGGGTACCCAAATACCCGAAATATTCGGGTACTTCGGGTACTCAAATACCCGAAATATTCGGGTATCGGGTAATACCCGGACCCGAACCGATACATGCGAGTATCTATGCCAAGACCCAATGGTTACTTTTACTTATACCCAAATTGGACCCGAACCCAAAATTTCAGGTCGGTTTTTTGGGTTTGGGTAAAATGTCTAGGGCTAACCAGAATTGAGAAAAATTTCGGCAACAAGCATGTGATTAAAAATTAACAAAATATAACTTTATAGAATGTATAGGTTTGTAATCTTTTAAAATTAATTTGGAAAGAAGATGGAGGATAACATTTGGTTTTCTTATATTTGTAGTCATTTGTTTGTATAATGTTTTCGATAAGATTCAATCCATAACCTAAAACTCACTTTCTAAACAAAAATAATCTACCAACTGTAATGGGTAGATGTCAAACCCTTAATGTCAAAGTCATCAGTGGGATCATCCGAACCACGAAATTGAAAAGATCTCTGCAATATTTGTGTGTGTTTTTTTTGTTTATGTCATATTTGTTTTAACTACCATATAAGTTATTTGATATGATGTTTCATTGATTATGGAACGTTATTTATCCAAGAAGAATGAGCAGGTCTATTTAGTCTCGAGTTAATTTTTGTTTGTTTTTTAATCTATATATTTAAGTGTAATATTTCTTTAATTTACAAATTTCTTAGAAATGATATGAGAAAATTTATACTGAAAAAGTGTTTAAATATTGTGACTATGTGGCATAACGAGAAGATGGTACATTTCTCTTTATATATATAAATTGTCAAAAATATGAGAGTTCTTTATCTATACTCCATATAAAATTCTTAGTATGTTTTAGTTGGTATGTTTGTATGTTTTATTGGAAGCAAAAAGTCAACTTTCAAAGTTTTGCATGAATTGTTTTAGAATATGAAAAGTCGTTTTAGATCAGAATATTCCTTGGTGGTGGAAAATTTTTTGATCTATTAATCTAAAGACTTTGACCTCTCCGATACTATAACTCTTATATCATATATATATGATGTATATAAAACATACCAAGAAACTGCGAATAAAGTCATAATCACATTTGATAAAAACGGAAAGTCCTAATTGGTTTGATTATAAAAAGGTTATGTTCAAATGGCTTATGAACCGGTCAAGTTTTTTCTTTTGTTAATAAACAGGTCTATAGCTATTGCTGATAACAGGAATATCGCCTTTATATCTATATATATATGCAGTATTACGTGATAGAACCTTGTAGAAAAAAAACGTTACATGTATGATAGAAGAAGAATGCATTCAAAGAGGCCAAAAATTGTTCTTCTATCATTGTCTCTTATACTTTTTGGTCTCATTTCTGAGATTGGAGGGATTGAGATCACTCGCCGGAGACTAGGTCAGTTTATTCTTATATTACAAAAAAATAGTGAGTTTGTTTTGTATGGTAAATATGTTTGTATGTTGAAGAACTCCTTTAAGTCATGGTCCCTATGTACTAGAAGAGAATTAATTATACTTAGGATTCATATATGAAGTACAAATCATATAAATGGTAGTTTTTCCCTTTCAGTATTATATTAGGAATCATGAGTTTCTAAATCAAAATCTATTTTCAATAAGTAAAGTGATCCATAAATCTTATATATTATATATTAGATTAGAGTGGTCTCCATTACTGGTATAAAATATTTATCACATTTCAATATACTTTTCGAGATTTGGGTAAAAACAATCCAAACTTATCATCTCAAAAGTATTACATCAAAATAGGTGATACATTTGTTCGACCAACCGTGGACTTTGATTTCATATTAGAAATCATAAGATTCTAACACAAAATCAATTGATAATAAATAAAATGGTCTATAAATCTTATATATCATATTAGAATAATCTTAAATTTGGATGTGTGATATTTTTCATATCCCAACATATTATTGATGGTTTATAGCAAAAAACTATTAATTTACTTCCGTATTGTATTAAAAACTATTATTATTAATTATGTCTGATATAAAAAGTTTATAATGCCATATCTATCTCATTGTTTGTAGTAGAAGAACCAATGAGAGAGCTAGGTGGAGTAGATCCATCTTGTACATGCGGAGGCCCAAAAGGTAGTCAAAAATATAACTCACATTCACGTCTATGCCCACGTCCGCGTCCATGCCCATCTTTTCGGATCTCTGAACAAATTTACTAAAGATTCCTGAGAAAGAAGTAAAAAGCAAGTGGAAAATAAGTGATCAGAAGTGAACAAAAATATAAAAATGAATAAGAGATCAGAATTTGGATTATGTACTACAATTTCTATTTCTCATTATTTGGTATTTTATGTTTATCAAAAATAACGGGGACAATAACGAAACTTTAAGTAAGAGTAGTTTTATCCCAACTCTACAAAAGCGATAGACAGTTTTCTTAGGACCAAAAGAACCTAATTCGTAAATATTTTATTTTTGTCACTAGAATTTTCATCAAACGATTAAACAGGGGGTCAAGTACAAGAGAATTTTATTAAAATGCATTCTAACAAGTGGTTTTTTCAAAAGAGGATCATGCCACATATTTCATTTTTAACTCTTTTTTAACACTAAATCATGTAGCTGTTTTTTTATTTTTTGGCAAATCCTTGCATTTCCTTCTTTCTAAAAATTTTCTTTGTCTTTTTTTTCCTATTTTCTTCTTCCATTTTAAGCAAGG
The DNA here is from genome assembly GCA_900406405.1 of Lepidium africanum. Taxonomy (NCBI): domain Eukaryota; kingdom Viridiplantae; phylum Streptophyta; class Magnoliopsida; order Brassicales; family Brassicaceae; genus Lepidium; species Lepidium africanum. The sequence goes on along the minus strand of OVAX01000709.1, from coordinate 60,675 downwards.
GTTAATTTAATGAAAATACAGAAAATTTGACACACGTTATCTAAAAATTAATTTCTTTACAATTTTTGCCAAGTTTGATTATTTAGCCCTTAATATATTGATATTGAACGAGTTAAATAAATATTATATTATGTACATGGATAAGATATAAGTTGTTATATTACACTTGTCTTACATGTGTTAGATAAGTAATATATTTGAAAACTCGGTACAATATAAATTGAGTAGATTACAATACTATTTACTTGGTAACAATATATGTTTCGCGATACAAAAAAAAGATAACATGGATATCTAACATATCAAATGTGTGCCAAATTGTAACACAATAATGATGTTATTGTGTACAAAGCACAATATCAGTCTATATAGTTTAACATATTTAATAATATGTTAGAGGTACAAAAACATATATACACATATAAATAAAAACATTACCTGGTAACAACATATGTTTTAAGGTGCATAGAAAAAATTGTGAATATCCAACATATCTATATAAATTGTTTAATATATGTAATAAATATGTTAGAAGTACACATATATATGTATACGAATAAATAAATACTTGAACACTTATTACTTTGGTTACATTGTTACAAGGGTACATTGGGTATTTTTTTAAAAATTATACAAAATCTATTTCTTTGAAAACTTATGTCAAATTCTTAATTTTTAAAAAACTTGTATCTATCTAATATAGTTTCTCTTTAAGCGGTTCCTTTTCTACAATTAATATTTTACAATTTACCATTTATCCTAGTAAATTACTTTGTATTTTATTAAAATAAGTAGATAATTAAAACGGTTTTAGTTTAGTAATATAAAAATTTGAAACCATCATGTCTAGTGTGATATTTAATGCTGTGGTTGAAGATTTTTTAAAAACATTTGTGTCAAAATTACAAAAAAAATATAGTGAAATTATAATGTTAATGAAGGTTTATAACAATTATAGAATGAAGAAGAATAACTAAATCTTTTACTTGCCTATTGGATGAGTAAGCGCAAAAAATTATTAATATTAGTAAATCAAAGTACATATGATACCCTAAACTTTCTCATTGGATACCTAAACTTAAAAGAATGATTAAAATCATGATTATTAGAAAAACTAGACAATGAAATTCACAATATACAAAAGTAAAAACAAAGATTGTATACTAAATTAAGAATGACAAGTTTATAATACTATACACTAAACTTCTCCATTGGATGTTGAAACCCAAGGGAATGACTAAAATTAGTAAATTAAACTAAATTCTATATAATGAAATTCGCCATTGGATGCTTAAACCCAATAAAATGATTAATATTAATAAATCAAGCTAAATAATATACCATAAACTTTCTCATTGGATGCCTAAACACAGTTCTCATTATAATTTTGCCATGAAATATTTGAAATTCTTTTTTGGTCATGTGGAATTGATCCACTTGCTCACCCACGAAACCAGCACTGGTAGAATATCTACATTTTTAATATAATTTGTTTTTGGTCTCATTTTTAATATATTTTTTTAATGAGTTATCGATCTAATTTCACCTCGAAAGTTTCATATAACCAGTTTATATTTAATTGCAGAAAATTTTATGAACAAAATTATAATTCCACAAAAAGTTAGATGTAACAGAGTAATTGCACCTGGAGTTTAATGTTGTGGTCGAAATACACATATATGAAAAACAATAGTTTTACTATTTACCATAATTGTTTGGTTAGTAGCGTTGATCAAACCATTACCTGCTGTAAACCAAAATTACGACCCAATTATGAACCTACTTATGAATCAGTTTATAACCCGTTCATTAACCATCATGGAGAACAAAATTTTTCCCTTTCTTGGACCCCTAGAATTTCGAAGAAACAAATTTCAAATAACTGTAAGAGTCGATTGATAGAGAGAGTTTTATCAATGGAGATAATGGATTTAAACGATGATTCGCATCAGTAGGTGCCGGTCACTGATAAGGATTTTGTCAATGAAGACTATGGTGAGATATCCAACAATGACATAGAACACGAAAGGAATCTGAATGAATTGGAGCTTGAGCTGCTAGAATTTCGCAACGAGCCTCGAGTAAAATAACAATGAGCTGCCTGAAAGTGATGATGAAAGCGCTGAGACTGGGAAGGTAATGGAAGAGATTCACGAGGAGGTCAAAGAAACAGAGCTATTGTCAACTTGGGTGAAGGATTGCTTTCAAAAGAGATGGTTTTCTTCAATGTAGTGAGATTTAAAGACGTTGTAGCCAAGTATGCTATCAAAACTGGGTATAATCTGAAACAATATAGGTATGATAAAATGAAGTGTGCTTACAAGTGTGTAGGTGTAAAGATTTTAGTTGCCGAATTTATTATTCTATAACTGGTCGAAAGGATGAGAGGAAGATTAGAGTATTAAAAAAAAAGCTCACTCATGCTCACTGAATGGAGATTGTCAGATGATTAAGGTCCCTGTGGTTGCTCGGTTGTTCTTAGATAAAATTAGAGACGAACCTGAATACTACATGCCAATGAAGATGGAGGAATTGATAAAAGTTGAGTGGAAAGTAAAGGTTTCGAGACATAAGTGCCAAGCTGCAAGGAAAAAGGCTTTGAGATGGATCGAGAAAGAGTATGATGCGCACTTTGCTCGTCTCCATAACTATGCAGCTGAAATTCTTCACACTAATCAAAACTCAATTGTGGAGATTGAGACTATGAGATATGCATAAGGTGTGGATGAGTTTAGGATATTTTATGTTTGTTTTGAGCAACTGAAGAGGAATTGGAAAGACAAGTGTAGACGTTTAATAGGGTTAGATGCTTACCATATGAAAGGCAGAGTGAAAGGTCAACTGCTTGTAGTTCTTGGAAGGGATGAAAATAATCAGATCTACCTCATTGATTGGGATTGTGTTCAAATAGAGAACACTGATAATTGGAGGTGGTTTATAATAAAACCAAGGCAAGATTTGGAGTTAGGAGATGGGTAGAGATACATCATGATGTCTGACTGACAAAAGACATATTATATTCATGTCTTGGTGATTTTAAAGCTACTTTCTAACATGTTTTGTCAGTTTTAATTGTTTATAAATGGCAGTTAGGGACTATTTTCTATAAAGTTATTGGTCACATGTTGTTGTCTTTATTTGATTTGTCACCTACTAGCACATGGTGTGTCTTGAATATTTTTTTTCTAAGACAGTGGAAACTAGTATTTGTTTTTTATGTCAATCAGGGATTGGTAAAGGGAGTAGAAACTGAGGTTCCACAGGTAGAGCACCGTATGTGTGTTAGACACATATATGCCTACTTGAAGAAGAGGTACGGTAAAAACCTTACATGAAACCACTTGTGTGGACACTTTCTTGGAGCTATAATGAGGCTGAGTATGCAAGGAACCTCATGAACATTGAGAACCATGACCGTTGTGTGTATGAGGAGGTCTTAAAGGAACATCAAGAAACATGGTGTAGGACATTCTATAATCTCGACAATTGCTGTGGGGACATGGAAAACTACTCAGTGGAGTCATTCAATGCATCCATAGCTAAAGCGAGATTTAAGACATTTGTTCCCATGCTGGAAACAATATGGAGGATGGCCATAGTTCAAATCTCTAAGAGATATGAGGTTGCTATTAATCACAACGAGGAGGATGGCCATGGTTTAAGCTACAACCAATGCTCATTCAATTTACTCTAATCAATCTTACATATTGTCACAATAACATATAGGAAGTCAATTTACTAATAAATCTTACCCTCTTAGTTGCTGCATATGCACATTAGAAGAATCTCTGGTGAGGATTGTTTTTCGAATTTGAAAGGTTTAGCTCAATTTTTTTCACCACACCAACAATGATGAGGAATACCATCTACCCTCCATGTATGAGCACCTGAAGACTTAGTCGTTGTCCCTAAGTTATTGCTCATTTTCGGTCTGAGAAAATTTTTGCCTTCCCGATTTAGGTTTCAAAATATGAGAATTCTTTTGATTTCCTTTGGCTTTCTCCGACGGCAAAACTAATATCAATCAGGTTGAGAAGACATAAACCTTTTTTGAATCTATTATATTAGAAAAAGATTTTTTAAAAAAATTTATAACTTATTACCTGATTAGCCACTACAACATAATGAATTACGAAAATTTTCAATTTAAATGATAAACTTAATATATAGATATCAAAATATATTAGTTAAATAACTCTTGTATGAAAATTCGAATACGATTCATGTAAGAAGTTGTCGTTATACTAACAAATGAGATAGTCAAAGTTGTAATTTATTTATTTTAATTTGTCAGTTTCTTGTAACTTCACTAATGTAGAAATGGCAATGTAGTTCAAAACGCAATGTAATATATATTTTGTAAGAAATTTTCAAAAGTGTAGTAATTTAATTCTTGACAAGAATTGTAAATTAAATGTAGTTTCAAGTTTGAAAATTATGGATGGATATTTTATACACAACTACTACCAAATTATTACCAGTCTTAAATTATATTTTGATTTATTTTAGTTTTTATATATTAATTTATATTTTTTTACTTTAGTTAATATATTTTCTATTTTTTATATTGTTATTATTTTCTTTTTTTTTGTCATTTATTTTTATTTTCTTACAAAATAATTTGGTTGTATAGACTAATCTTCTATCAATCTCTAAACTAGCAACTGAAATTCGTGGTCATTGATTGCTAGGGACTGGTGCTGTGGATGATCATTGAAATAATGACTGCCAAAAGAATATGATTAGGTTGTAATCGCTGACGACTACTAAAAAAATATTAAATATATTTAAAATGATTAAACAAAACACTTTTGAAATAAAAGAACAAAGAATATATAGAGCTTTAGATTATTTTCTAGAACTATGAAAAGTTGATAAAGTGGCTGAATTATTTTCAATATGGTTGTTAAAATGATTCAGTTAATGACTATGCAATATATTAAAAGTATGGTCCCTTCGCACTACATATTGTAGATTAAAAAAAATTAGGGTGTGTACTTTAAAATTATGAATTAGATCTTGTGGATCTAATTGTTGAAAAAAACAGATTAAGTGGTAAGCAAAAATAATTGAAAGTCATTTTTAGAATTAAATCATCAGATCCTAATTAATATTTTCTTTTATAATAAATTCCTACGGTTGAATTCAATCAAATCTACATTTCTTGGCAGTAGATATTGTAATTGAAATCATATAACTAAAGTTTATATAATGGTTTCGATTGGAAACACCGTTTAAAACGATCGTTTGGAAAAAAATGAGCGGATGAAACGAATGTCATCTAAAAACAACCGTTTGAAGATATTGGATGGCAAAAGAGGGTTTCAAACAAAGATTGTTTGAAAATTAATAATATTACAGTGGTTGAATAGTGTAAAGATATAAAATTAGTATGTAAATTAATTAGTACTAGGATTATACCCGCGTTATAACGCGATATTTGTTTGTTTTGATTTTTTTTAAACATTGTTCATTTAAGATGTTAGACCCGTGTTGATGTTTTGAAATTTTTGTTTCGAGATGTTGTTTTAGAGACCCAAAACTCAAACAAAAATCAATCCAACTTAGAGAAACCAAACTTGACAAAACCCAAATGAGTCCTAAATCTATGTACCCAAAAAACCAAACCCAAACTCGAAGTAAAACCAATTCAAAAACCAAATTTTAGTTTATTAGAGTTTTTCTATGATTTTTTTTGTACTTTTGAATTTTTATATTAAAAATACCCTAACCAGAACTCGATCTATACCGAACCATATCCACAAAATAAAAATATTTAAATAAGTATTAAAATAAAAGAACCAAAATACCGAGTCAGAGAATTGAACCCGACAAAACACCAGAAATGAGCATAAATCTATGGGCCCGAAAAACCGAATCCAACCCAAACTGAATCAATAACCGAATTTGTACCCGATATATTATTATTTTTTCTTTTTAGTTTTTATTAAATTTTTATTAGTTTTGAATTTTGATATAAAAGTTTATAACGAAACTTATCTTAAGCCTATTTTTAAGGGTTGTTACAAACTATATGTTAATTTTATCGTAAAGTTTATAATTCATTTAAAATGAAAGTGTCTCTCATTTTAATATATAAGATGTAATGAGATAAGTTTGATTTAAATTAATTATTTTAAAAAGTAAGCAATAATATATAGTTTAACAATTTTTGATATAAAAATAAATATATAAATTATTTTTGTGTCAACAATAATTGGATCAACAAGGTCATATCTACAGCCAAAGTTCTTTAACTGAGGCTGTGTTGGATCTAAACTAGATTATGGGCAAGCAAACTAGGACATCTGCCTCTTGACAAAATAAATATATAGAATACAATTACTATTTTAAAAATAATATTTTTATATTAGTAAATATATTTTTCTATATGTAATCGAATGGTTCTTCTTTTTGAACCATAATGTGAATCATATACTCTATTTGCAAAAGACATTTTCAAACAACCTAAACAAGTTCAAACAACCTTTTTAAAAAGATCGGTTGTAAAATGTCCTTTCAAACGAATTACTGATTAGTAGTAAAAAATATGTGTATCATTTGGAAACGACCATTTATATGTAACTAATCAAACATAATACGTTGGTATTAATGCTAGTATGTATAAGACTATATGAATGAGACAAGATGATGAGGTTGAAGAAGTTGAAGACCTTCAAGGTCAAGAAGAAGAAGAAAAGGAAAGTCAAGGCCAAAGACATCAAGACAAGGCAGAAAACCACCCCAAGGACCTCCAAAAAAGAGGAAAATAGCCACCAAGGATCCATAAGGGTCACCAAATCATCAAAAGGTCAAGAAAAGGCCAAAGGAAAACATTCTAGAAAACTCAACGGATGGTGGTCATGGACCGCAGGTAGACCATCGGGTCGAGAGATATGTACCGCGGGCAAGGATCTCACGCCCACATGATGGGTCAATGGACAGGCGAGAAAGTCAATGGATGGACGGGCGGACGGACGGACATACGGAAGGATGGACGGACGGGTCAAGATCAGTACGTCCGCAGGACGTGATCTGGACGAACGGCTACGGTCCGCAGGATGTGATCCGGATGTACGCCAGAAAGTCAACGGTTGAGAAAGAAAGTCAACTATTTTCAAATTATGAAATTTGTTTATTCTGATCAAATGTGATGTTATCTAAGGTTATTAGGACCTAATTGAAGCTTAACTAGAAGCAATATGACCGTTGGAAGCTCAGGAAAGAATGTGACTTCTCTTTATGCCAAAATCAAGAAAGATGAGGTCTCACTTTCAAGCTTAGGAACTCCACTCCATCTATCTTCTCCAACAACCACAAAGAGGCTTAGCTAGGGTTTGCAACTGCTGAATGTTGACTTTGTAATCCTCATAAATAGAGCTTGTATCTCACTTTGTAACTTATCGGTTTTTAGCTGACTAATTCGTATGTTTTTAGAGTCTTTGTTAGTGTTTTAGAGTCATTGCAGGTATAAAACAGGTTTAATTAAGATTATGCACGAGAAGCACGGATTGGAGCGGAATCGGAGCAATTATGAAGTTTTTGATAGCAGAACACCAGGATCAATCGATCCTCACCTTGATCGATCGATCATCTATCTTAGCAAAAGTTGCGCCCGATGTGATGATCGAACAACCAAATGTTGATTGATTGGTTTTCTCACTAGCCAAGACCTGCACCCGACCCGCGGACTGACTTTGCGTCCATGGATCGACCGATCTGGCTCTTCTAAGTGTTTTGCACCCGACTTGGAGATCGAATAGCTATTGTTTTGATCGACCGTTCATTGTGGATCGATCGATCATCAACTGGATCGATCGATCCTCGTTATCCAACCTAATTTTCCTTTTTTGTATTTACATGTATTTAGTTCAGGTATCTAAAAGGCTTTTGGAAAGCTAAACAACCTAGAATCATAGACTAGGTGATCAAGCTAATATAAGCATTACAAGTAGTTATAGATGGAGAACACTAATAATCGAACCTTATTTATTCTCTAATCATAGATTCCTAAATCCCTAGAAAACCTTAAACTTGATAAGAAAACTACTGAGACATAATCAAAGCAGTAACAACAAAAGAGATGAAAGAAAAAATGGAATTGTAATTGAAATTAAAAGAGGGTTTAGAATCTTCTCAAAAGTAGAGGAGGAATTCTTCTCCCTTTCTTACAAAAGTCGCAGAGCCGTAATGATATCTGATGTTTTTCTAAAAACCTAAAACTAGTTTTATATATGTCTTAACCTTGACCAATGACAGTTGATGTTAAGGCTAGTTGTGAACCAATTAAACCTGTTCGATAATGCCTGTTTGCATCTTTAGAGCCAACGACATTTAGGATTGCTAGGTTGTTGAACATAGTAGTAGGCACCACGACAGTAGGTCTAATAAATTTCTATGGTTAAGTCGGGAATTAGTTTAAAGCATGCCCTGAATAATTTTCCTGATTAGATTTCCTATTCATAATGAATTCCCTATGCCTGATGCTTTTAATTATTGATTTATAAACCATTTAAGTTTTTTTTTATTCACCATTAAATCATTGTTCGGTTTAGCTTGAATTAGAATTGAGTAATCGATAGTGCAATCATTGGTTTTTCGTGGATTCAATCCCTAAGTACTACTACTACATTGTTGTGCACTTGCAGTAGATTGCTAGGGTTAAAACTTATGTGAATTAAGTTTTTGGCGCCGTTGCCAGGGAACCAATTAGTTGCCTTTTGATTGAGATCCCATTTCTAGTCTAAACCTTTTTATGTAAGTTTTTCATTTTTTTTTCTGGTTTATGGTGAAGAAGTCAAGGATCTGAAAACCTTATGAACTTCGATAATGAAGCACTTACTAGAATTGAACGAGAGAACAGAAGAGCAAGAGCGATGAATCAACAAGGAAATCAGCAACTTCCAACTGACCCTGAAACTCAAAACGATGTTCAAAGGAATCAGAATGTGCAGGTTACAATGGAGCAGAGGGATTTAGCACAGCTTAGAAGGCAGCAGGAGCAGCCTCAGCGCTAAGAAATTGGTGATTTGGATGTTCCTCACCACCACTATCAGAATAGATCAATTATTCGCTCTCCACCAATTCAGAGAGAAGACTCTGAGAATCCTATTGATCACATTGGGAACTAGGTGAGAATCCTATGGATCACATTGAAAACTTCGAGGATAAGTGTAGAATGAGTCTAACTTGCATTGGGAACTATGATGCTCTTGCCTTGTTTGCNTGCATTGGGAACTATGATGCTCTTGCCTTGTTTGCTGCTGGTTTGATAGTTAGAATCACTGCCCTTGTCTTAAGTTGTTTGATGCACACATTCTAGCTTGAAATTAAAACCAAACCATGATTGGAATTCACGAAATATATTGCATACTTTGATTAAAAGTGATGTGATTCGATGTTGTCCCTTGCTTAAGTGATAACCGAAAAATGAATTTGCAATTATCTAGTCTTTGCATCAGTCTGGAGTTTATGGATTTTACAGAATATTTGGACTATCTTTTTCCTCCATGACTGCTACCTTGTTAGTCCAAATAGCATCCCACCTTGCTGCATAATCGCTATATTTCAAACCTTGCCATGTTTACTGTGTAATTGTGAGGCATTTTTTGGAATAGCTTAGCATAAAGCGTTAGGTGAGAACCGACAAGAGCATGTCTCCATGTAGATTCTGGTTCATGATTTTTGGACCAGGTTAGGTTTAGGTGGCTATGGTTTTGGGTGTGGGTTTTGCTTGTGTCTAAGCAGGGGAAGTTATGAAGTGTATAAGCAAGAAGAAGAAAGGTTTGAAAGAAAGATTTTAAGGAGGGAATAGGTTGAAAAGTATCAAAGAGTCTAGTAAAGGTTTGGGAAATCGAAAAAAAATTAAATGAGAAGGTTATCTTGATTAAAGAAGGAAAAGAACCTAGAGCTGTAAGTATTAAGCTCCCAGCTAGAAGTTCACAATAATAATACCCCCTCCTTAGATTTTCGATTGGAAAAGCTTATGATCTTGGTGGCTTGAAAAATAAGAAGCCTTATGGTGAAAGGGTAGACTAGGATCACATTCAGGGTTTAGAGCAGCTAGGGTGAATCATTTGGGTGTATGGGTAGATGGACATATGCTCTTGTATGCATCTATTGGACTATCACCTTTAGCATTATGCCAAAGCTATTTCCATTTCTGAGTGATCCCTTATGCATTGATTGACCACATATTGTAGAGATCACCTTAATCCCTTGAACCTTACCTTGGCCAAATGAACTCCTTATTGATGTTTAGACTTGATCCATGGTTCTGAACTTTAATAAATTTTAAAAGGGATAGATGATTTGAATGCATGAGTAGTCAAGGTTAAATCCATTCGGTTTTGAGATGAACATGGCTAGAGTTTTTGAGTATGGCTAATTGTATGCATCCTAGAACTTTAGACAAGGACATTGATTGTTTAACCTTTGAATTAGCATGTTTTGGCTCTGAGTTCCCAATATAGCACCTTCCCATCCTTCTTAGACTTTTGCATTTGCTTGAGGCTAAGCAGAATCTATGTTTGGGGGAGTTGATATGTCTGCATTTTAGTCCTTTTTAGGTTCATTAATCATTCGGTTTTGCATCCATATCCCTTGCATTTGCATCACTTTAGAGTCTTTTAGGTCCACATTTGCATACTTTGCACTTGCATCGCATTGGAGGTTTCCAGGAACTTGTTGGAGCAAATCGGAGTGCTTCCGGACCAAAGGCAAGAGGATGATCGGATTGGAGGCAAGACTTGGATTAGAAGAGGCTCAAAATAAAGAAGAGGACTGACTCGCTCTATCTGCTCGTCTTACCCATGCGAGTGAAGCCATATTTACAACTTAGGAGAGACAACTTGATGCCTCTACTCGTTGTCTTGGGCGAGCAGTACGTGAGGAAGTTTCAATTCGTTCAGACAAAGGCCACTCGCTGGAGTGACTCGACTGCTCCTATGAGTGAGCCTGTCTTAGGACTCACAAACACACGACTCGACCTGATCACTCGCCTGCACCTACGAGTAGCTCACTTCTTTGACTTTTATTTCCCGCGTTGACCGACTTTAGGTCTGATGTAAGGGGGCTATAAATACCCCTTTAGCCCCCAAAAACCCTATTCTCGTTTTTACCTCTTTTGGCAAGATCAAACAACCACCTTTTCTCTTGTTCTTAGTTTTATTTGCTTCTTTAGTGTAAGATCTTGGATTATGAGCTAAATCAATGTTTATGGTTGTTTAATGAAATTTGCTTAATGTTTAATGTTGGTTCTTTCTATGTCTTTCTCTTTTATTTCTGGGTTTATGTTTCTCACCATGCTTAGTGAGTATATCTCTTTAGGGTTAGTGAGGAGATGGGTTAGATCTAGGTTGAATAATGGTAATCTCTCTTGTCTAGGTTAATATTGCTCAGATTTTTGTAGATTAGATGTGCTTAATGTTTGTTTCAACTTGATAAATTGGAACATGAACTCAAGGCAACAAACACCCACCAAGTGTTTGATAAAATGCCAAGTTCAGTTCTAATCTAAGATTTACTGCTCCTTCAATAGAGACTGTTGTTTGGAGTGGTTGATTTGCTTGTTATAGTCTTTGCTTAATGTCAATCTGGTTTTGGTCACCAAGAGATTGGTTTTGGTCAATCTCAGATTGAGAGTTCATTGTCCATAAGAATAGTTTGAATGCTTGATTCATAGTTGCTATAGCTCAAAATCACCCTGTTAGGTTGTTGGATAAGAGTAGATAACTATGATTTTACTGAAATTGATTACCCTTATCTCATCATGAACCCTTAATTTGCACCTTATAACTCTTGTTCATCTTGTTCTGTTTTTCTACCAATTCTCTGTTTTTAGATTGCTCTGTTTTAGGTTTAGCACTTGCTTAATATCTCATCTAGAATCGAATCACTCTTGTTTGATAATGGCTTGAACTAATATCTAGTTGCATTATTGAGTGCTAAACATCATCATGTTGGTTTGATAACTTTATATGCTATAAGGATTTGATAACACATCGGGTGTAAAAGCTTGTTACCACCATATACTTTCTGAATCGCCATATACTTTCTCAACCGCCATCTATCTCATTAACCGCATGCCCTTACCAATCCTCCAAAACGAATCACCATTCACTTCTCTCTTTCACCAAACTATCATAAACTCAAAGTCTTTGGTGCCTTTCTTTTCCTTGGCCGAGGTCATATGCTACACACAAACTCGCTCAAAGATCGATACCATGTGTCTTTTGTTGGCTACTCCCTCACACAAAGTGCTTACCTGTGCTTAGACCTAACCTCTGTTCGTTTCTTTGTCTCTTGACACGTACAATTCATAAAATTCCCTTTCAAAAGTAAATCCTCCATAAACACAATCCTAGAACCGGAGCCATTGAGCCAAACCTACCATCAAAACCCAATTCCAGTTCCAATTCTGTCATATATGCACTCGGTTTTTCATTGCCGGCTAGTGACGTCCAATTTTGAAATCCTTCATCTCCAAATCTAGTTCTGTAGTCTCATCTGCGTGAATCAGACACTACAACAATAACTGAAGTGGATCTAATTTCACCATGGCCTGAAACTCAGCCCATTGTTACTAATACTTTAATGGGTAATGAAACAATTGTTTCCAATATACCTACTGTAGAAAGGACAACTCCTTTGACCCAATTGCAGACAAAAGCAGTCAAAATCTCTGTTTCACTAGAATCGAATCCTCCACCTCCTGAGACTAATGCTCATACAATGAGAACTCATGGTAAGAACAAGATAGTGAAACCAAATAAGAAACTCCGTCGCACGGTTGCATTGTAGGCAACAGACTCTAAGCCACGAACAATCACTCAGGCTTTAGCAGATCCTAATTGGAGAGCTTCAGTACAGAGGAAGTAAACGATGTCATCCGGAATCATAAGTTCTATTTAGTTACGCCTGAACCTTATCAGAATGTCATTGATACAAAGTGGATCTTCGCACTGAAATATCGACCAGATGGCACCGTCTCTCGCCACAAATCACAGTTAGTTGCAAGAGGTTTCGATCAGGAATATGGTGTTGATTATGCAGAGACAATTAATCTTTTAAAACAACAACAATATGACTCATTATGGAAATTGATGTTGCTGAAAATTGGGTAATTCATCAGTTAGATGTGAATAATGCCTTCTTGCAAGGTATTCTCACGGATGAGGTCTACGCCACGCAACCATCGGGTTTTGTTGATAAAGATCGACCACATTATGTCTGCAAACTCCGAAAGGCACTATATGGGTTAAAACAAGCCCTTCGGGCTTGGTATGAGGAACTCAAATCATACATTCTCACTCTTGGTTTTAGGAATTCACATGCTGACACATCTGTTTTTGTCTTCAATTCTAGGTCTATATTGGTGTATGTCTTGCTCTATGTGGATGATATAGTGGTTACAAGAAATGATTCCAACGCAGTTACAAGGTTTATAACCACTCTTGATAATCGATTCTCATTAAAGGATATGGGTAACTTGTCATACTTTATTGGTGTAGAGGTCACAGAGACAAAACAGGGAATGCATCTGATGCAACGGAAGTGTGTACTAGAATTGCTACGCATAACTAATATAATTGACACCAAGCTGGTTGCTTCTCCAATGGCTCCAACACCAAAACTATCGCTTCGATCTGGTACACCATTACCAGATGCTAGATAATACATATAGGTTATGGGAGTTTAGTGTATTTCTCACTCACCCAACTTGACCTCTCATATGTGGTATATAAACTCTCCTAGTTTATGCAAGCTCCAACGGATCTTCAGTGGCTGGGTATTAAACGCATCCTCCGATGCTCGTTGTTACCCTTACCCATGGAGTTTTCCTTCACGCCAGCAAGCCTCTTGTTCTTCATGCTTACTCTGATTAGGACTGGGCTGGTGATTTGGATGACTTTGTTTCAACAAATGGCTATATAATCTTTCTCGGACACATACCTATCTCTTGGACGTCAAAGAAGAAGAAAGGTGTGGCTCGATTGTCCACGAATGCAGAATATAGGGCAGTGACTTTAACGGCTTCAGAAATATGCTGGATTAGCTTGCTACTCACGAAGTTACATCTTCAAATACCCACAGCTTCAGTTATATACTGTGATTATATAGGCGCCACCTATCTTTGTGCAAATCATGTCTTCCATTCAATAATGAAGCACATTGCATTGGATTATCACTTCGTGCGTGACAACATTAAATCTGGTGCTTTGCATGTTACTCATGTCTCAACTAAAGATCAATTGGTAAACGGAAGCACTAAAGCTCTTTCAAGGCCATGATTTCAAAACTTATTTGGATAGATTGGAGATACTCAAATACCTCCATTTTGAGATAGCATATAAAGAGTAATTAAGAAAGGATAATTATGTAAATGTACTTATTCACAAACAACCTAAAACTAACACACTAAAATGTGAGAATTCAATTTAATCTAAAACAATTTGGTTTCTGTTTTTTAAAATATCATCTAAAGTAAAATATATCCAGAACCAATTAGTCAAACTTAAATAAGAAAAAAACCAAGGTAAACACAAACTACAAAAGAGACTTAAACTAAGAAAGGTAAATCACATGATAAGATGATGAAATGGAAAGCTACCAACTTAAAGCAATGAGTCATGGGTTAGGAAAGCTTTAAGGGAAATGGTGCAAAAATAATAATAATAAACCCATTCTTATGACAATAATCACTTTATCAATTGTTCCATTAACTAAACTCTCATTTGTCGATCAATAAGAATTATTTAACAAGCACATTGAGTCCACTAATTGTCTTAACATCCACTTTTATTGATTATTGAAGAAAACCTCATAAAAGCTTCATTCAAACATTTCACCAAACATCTTTAAGACAATGAAAGTCTTATGATCTAAACTTGATTGATCAAGTCAAATCTAACAATAAGAACAACCTAATTGAAGAAAAGCCAAAGATCTACCAAGCTAGTGTGGACTTTCAAGACTCATGCATTCCACATATTTTAGAGTTAAAGACCTATGCAATTTCACAGAGTCTTTTGTTTTGTTCTATTTTCGAATTAGGGTCTCCTCCTAGGGTCTATAGGTCGATGTGATGAGTCCATTCTCTTCTAAAAAATCTATTTCTATATTTGCTTTGTCATCTTCAAACATCTCTTCTCCAAACATGGTTCCAAATCACCTTAATTGACTCAAAAACGAAAGAATATGTGACTCGATCTTCCCAAGACTCTAAAATGCAAATGTTGGTATATGGTATGTGATTCAATTTCTGAGTTTGGTTTATTGGTTCATAGGTGAATTGTTGAAGATTGTTATTGCCGGTTTAATCAAACTGAACCAGAATTGTGAAAAATGTTCATGTTCGATTCTGCTCGCGAAGTCATTCAGTGTTATTTTTCTGAAGATTCAAGAAAATTTTGACTTAGAACGAGGTATATATTCTCTGGATTTGAGTAATTTGTGTTCAATTGGTATCAGAACTCTTGTCTTTAAGCATCGATGGTAAATCAGAAGATAGAAATCGAAAGATTTAATGGGAATTGAACTTCTCGCTTTGGAAGATTCGGATGTTGGCTTATCTTAGCATCTCATGTTTTAAAGGAATGATTATTGAATCATCACTAACAAAAACGATATCAGTTTTAAAGAGTGAATGAAAGAAGGTTGATGATGGTGATTCCTCAGATCAAATAAAAACCAAAATTGTTCCTGATCTGGAAAAGATTGCTTGTTTAGAAGAACCAAAAACATAATCTTGTTAAATCTTGGTGATTCAGTCTTACTACAAGTAAATCATTGTAAGACTGCAGTTGAAACATGGCAAACGTCGAATCAGTTGTATATGGAAACAGGTTTCCAAATAGATACAATTTACAACACAAGTATATTAGTTTTATGATGGACAAATCTAAGAGTATTAATGAGAATCTGGATGAGATGTACAAGATTCTTGCAAAACTTGGGATCTTAAAGATTACTATCTCAAGTGAAAATTCAAGCAATTATAACTCTCAAGTCACTCCCACCACAGTATGCTCAGCTTAAATAGACATTAAAGTATGGTAACAAACATCTCTCAGTACGGGATGTTGTGTCATCGGCCAATACTTTAAAGAAAGAAATGGCAGAAGAAAGACTAGTAGAGGTCGTATCAAATAAAAGTCAAAAAGCAGATTGTAGAGGAGGGAGATCAAGGAATGTCACCTTGAAATAGACTGTTTTGCCATAAAGAAAAAAAATCAGAAAGTGAAGGTATAGGAGAAGCTGGTGTAATCAGAACAAAATTTTTTCTCAGAAGCTCAAAGTGTTAATGAGCAGATGGTTAAAGATTTGTGGATTCTAGACTCTAGTTGCACATCACATATGACATCTAGAAGAGATTGGTTCTGTAACTTCAGTGAATAGGAATCAACCAAGATTATTTTGGGTGATAATCGTTCAATAGTCTCAAAGGGTAAAGGATCAGTGAGAGTTAACACACATGGAAGCTCAATCAAGGTACTCAATAATGTCAAGCATGTTCCAGATTTAAGGAGGAATTTAGTATCAACAGGGACTCTTGATAGAATTAATTACGATTATTAAGGTGGTAGAGGTAAAGTAAGGTATTATAAGAATAATACTACAGCTTTGTCAGGGGAATTAAAGAATAGGTTATATGTGTTGAATGGTGAGACATAAATGAGTGAAGTGTGTAATGTTGTGAGTACTATGAATACGACTAAGTGATGGCATAGTAGACTTGGTCATAAGAGTCTTAATAACATGAAGACACTTACAAAGAAAGGACTGTTATTGAACAAAGATATTAAAGATCTCACTTTCTGTGAGCATTGCATCATGGGAAAGTCCAAGAGACTCAGTTATGACATTGGCAAACATAATACAGAAGATGTGGTGGATTATTTCATGATGATCTTTAGGGTTCATCTTCTGTCACACCATCTCATTCAGGAAATTAGTATTTCCTCTCTATCATCGATGATTAAACAAGAAAGGTCTGGGTAATGTTTCTCAAAAGCAAAGAGGAAACATTTGACTGGTTTTGTGATTGGAAAGAATTGACGGAAACACAAGCTGGTGAAAGGGTTAAAGCTTTAAGAACTAATAATGGTTTGGAGTTTTGCAATACAAGGTCTGATGATTTTTGAAAGAAGAATGGTATTGAAACACATTGTACATGTTCATACACGCCACAACAAAATGGTGTAGCTGAGCGTATGAACATAACAATAATGGAGAAGGTTAGATGTTTGTTGGATGAGTCAGGTCTTGATGTGACATTTTGTGCAAAGGCAACTACTATAGCAGCATGTTTGATTAACATTTCAAGTGTTTATATCCTGGTTTTCTTTTCAACCAGATTTCTTTAGGAATATTATGATCAATTGCAGGGGACGGAGATCAAAGAATGTCACCTTAAGAAGATTGTTTTGCTAGAAAGAAAAAAATCAGAAAGTAAAGGTATAGGAGAAGCTGGTGTAATCACTAGAAAAACATTTTTCTCAAAAGCTCTAAGTTTTAACGAGCATATGGTTAAAGATTTTTGGATTCTAGACTCTAGTTGCAGATCACATATGACATATAGAAGAGATTGGTTATGTTACTTCAGTGAAGATGAATCAACCATGATTCTTTTGGGTGATAATCGTTCAATAGTCTCAAAGGGTCAAGGATCAGTGAGAATTAACACGCATGGAGGCTCAATCAAGGTACTCAATAATGTCAAGTATGTTCTAGATTTAAGGAGGAATTTAATATGAACAGGGACTCTTGATAGACTTGGTTATGATCATGAAAATGGTCGAGGTAAAGTAAGGTATTACAAGAATAATACTACAACTTTATCAAGGGAATTAAAGAATGGATTATATATGTTGAATGATACGACATAAATGAGTGAAGTGTGTAATATTTTGAGTACTATGAATATGACTTAGCTATGGCACAATAAACTTTTTATATGAGTCTTAATAACATGAAGACACTTAAAAGAAGGGCTGTTATGAAACAAAGATTTTAAAGATCTCACTTTTTATGAGAATTGCATCATGGGAAAGTCCAAGAGAATCAATTTTGAGATTGGCAAACATAATAAAGAAGATGTGTTGGATTATGTTCGTGCTGATCTTTGGGGTTTATCTTTTGTCATACCATCTTAGTAAGAGAATCAATATTTCCTCTCTATCATCAATGACAAAACAAGAAAGGTCTGGGTCATGTTTCTCAAAACCAAAGATGAAACATTTGACATGTTTTGTGATTGGAAAGAATTGCTGAAAACACAAGTTGGTAATTCACTACAAGAAAAATGGTCTTTAGTAGTACACTGAAAACGCTACTAAAGGCCTACGGTAGCGTTTTCATGAACGATGTGACAGGTGCAACTACCATAGACCCCCCCACTTTTGTAGCATTTTTCTTTGACGCTACGATTGTTAGGACTACTATAGCGCTAATTGCCTGCTATATGATAATTTTTCGGAACGTTTTTTACTTGCTAAAAATTATAGTTTTATAGCTTTTTATAAATGCAATTAAATTGTTTTTAATAACATATGTTTTGGCCAGGGTATGATTTATGCTAGTGGTTTTCAATAGCCAAATATTATGGTTTTATAGCAATGTTCACATGTTACATTATAGTTTTTAAGGACACGTATATTTTGCCAGGAAATATTAACTCGCAATGTTTCTCAGATGAAAGGTTTTGCTCTTTGTAGCGGAAATCTTCTGCTAGATAATAGATTCTTTAGCATTTATTTGGTGTTCTGAGTTATGTTATCATGGCTTTATTTGGTGTTATTGCATATCCAAAGGTTGTTGCGGTATTTACAGATTTATATATACTGATTTTTTAGTAATTAAAATACTATATTATTGAAACAATAATTTGCAATGATGTCAATAACCACAACGAAATCCAACATAGTACTCGACTGCTCATCAGAAAACCAAAACTACCAAAGTCAAATATATCCAATTCATGAACTATAGTTTAAAGATGAACAAAGGCAATACCAAACATAGATTCATGAACAAAGCCAATTTAAAGTACAAAATATGAACCAATGGTTTTGTTTCTTTAGTCTCTTCGAGGAGCCTTCCCTCGTGATGACTGACCTTGTTCTTGTTTTTGGTGTCTCAATGGAGTATAGTTCTTGCTCCGTCTCCAAGCTCCCCTGAACATTGGTTCAATATCTTTTTCGACTTCCTCTATATGTATAAAGTATCCTAGATTGCGTCTATATTGTTGTTCAGTAATCTCCTCCATATCACTTTCCTCATTGTCATCTGCAACTTGTTCTGTTTGTTGTTGGAATTGTGGGAGTTGAGGTTTGAATCCAAAAGCTGGGAGTCCACATACGAGTCCTTTATGTGGTTCCATGCTAGTTCTACAATACTCAAGAGAACAACGGAAATCATTAAAACATAAACACAGACAAAACAATGTAAAAACAAATGAAAGACTAATCCTTCAGCCTTTTTTTACAAGTTAAAGTCATCTCTAATCTGCAAATAATGAATGTCAAATATGAGGATACCAAAATATTCATAAAAGGAGAACACAATATCGAGGCAATACTCTTTAGTAGAACACATAATCGAAGCAATACTCTTTAATTTCTGCTATACTAGTACACTGAAAGCCAAAACTAACAAAGTCATTGTTTCTTTAAGATCCTCGGTACGCATGAATTTGTGGATTTATGATACAAAAAATAAAGAAACTAAAGAAATCTCAGATTGAATTAATAACTCGAAGGAACAAATTTTTAATATCCCGAATAAATGTATTGTTTATATTCGTGTTAGGTCCTTAGAAAGATATCTAGGGTTTAAAAATTGAACAGAAATTAATAATAACAAAGATTGAGAAGCGACATTGAGTGATAAATTGATAATGAAGAAACAATTTCATGGTTTATAAACTTACCTTGTTTAGGGTTTTTTCGTTGAGAGGAAGCGTGAAGATTGAGAGGCGGGGAATGAGAGCAATGAAGATTGAGATGAAACGTGAAGATTGAGAGGCGATGAATGAGAGCAATGAAGATTGAGAGGAACCGTGAAAATTGAGAGGAGAGGAACCATGAAGGTTGAGAGGAATCGTGAAGATTGAGAGGCGAGAGCAAAGTGTTTTCTATTTTATACAGAAGGCAAGACCAAAGTGTGAAATATTTTGGGCAGATAAATCGGTGCCAACAAAAGTTTTGGCGGAAAATCACTTTTTGGGTCGAAAATTTTGAGTCGTTTTTTTCATTTTTATTTTGACAACCAAAATTTTAGAGTATTATTTTATTTTTTATTTATTAAACCTATGATTTTTTGACAATCATAAATCTCATAATTTTTTGATATTATAGTGCATATAGTTCTTAATTTGTATTATGTTCGATTTTTAGTTTGTGCTTGTTACTAATGTTGTAATAATTTTTTGACATTAGACTCTTAGTTTGTGATTGTTACAAATGTTCTATTACTATAATTACACTTTAATGTGTTGAAAAATATATATTCTAGCATAATGAAAGTGTTTTTTTTTTTGCTAGCTTATGATGATAGTGCAAAACTATAGTATATTGTTTTGATAATGCAAATTTAAAGAGTTTAATTCATGAAAATAGTTTTTAAGTTTGAACTTGAAGTCTTAGTGCAAACTCTATGGTATCGATGTTAGATGAGTTTCAATAATATGTGACACACAAATGCTCATATGTTTATATAGAAGAACATTTGTAAACTCTATCGTATGTAAATAAGTAAATTAGATGAGTTTCTTTGTTTTATTTCAATTCGTTTTTCTTTTGTTTTCTAATTTGAATATCTCATGGTAAGATATATGATTTTTTAAATCTTAATCTAACCAATAATAATTTTGAATTCAATCAACCAACTATATATGAAACTCTAACATACTTAATTAGATAGTTAGATAAAATTATTTTAATTAAACCCTAAACCCCTTAATCTTTTGATATAAAATTTGAATTGTTAGGCTCTAAAATTTTGGTAGTGAAGATCATAAGTTGGATTAATATTGATCATATTTGTTATGTCTTTTGGCACGTCGTAATTAAACATGTCATTAGCCAAGTCATAGAGACTAAAAATAAAAAACATACAAAGTGATCAAACATTCAGGCTTAGTCATAAACATAATACCATAAAAGTCAAGTCTTAAAATTTAAAGTCATAAACTTAAAAATATAAAAGTCTTAAACGGATCAAGTTGCCATTCCTTCAATTTATTCATTCACCATAACCACTTTATCCGCTGGCTAAGCAATATCGCTTCCAATTGTGTCTTCCATATACTCCATCTCATCCATTATCCTCCAAATTGCAGCGTCTTTAACCTTTACAACATCAACAAATACTCGACAAGCATTAGGACCCAAAGGCATGAAATGGACTAGTTGGTTGGGATCATTGGAGGACCAAAGTCTGCTGTCTGGATATATCCATCAATTTGCATTTCTGGTTTACCGTGAAGGCAAGATGCTACAAGAATACCAACGGAAGACAATGACACATTTCAATCAACAAACCACATCAACAACCCATCAAATAATTATTTAAACTCTTAAATAAATTACCTGAGATCTGCGAAAGAGGAGATGCAGCTGTAGGATTGTTTGTAGAAGCAGTTGTAGCTCCTTTAGCTGATTTTTTCAAAGGAGCATTTGGAGTTACTGGAGACTTCTCATTATGAGATGTTTGACTAGCTCCTTTAGTTGTTTGTGGTTGACTATCAGCAGATTTTGGAGTTATTTCCCCAATCAAAACTCTATTTTCAGGCCATGATACAAATTTATGCAGAGCATGCTCCATATTCTTTATTTCAATTGTTGGCCTCCGTAGAAATGCCATTGGATTCACTACTACATCCACAAATACCTTTATTGCATCTACATTCACCAACGTTTTAGGTTCTTGAGTGTGCCACCTACCTTCAGCAACCACTTCATCGTTCGTTATATAGTCCATCAATTTGTATTTCTGGCTAGAACTCGTGGAAGGGCTCTGTAAACAAACTTAGTAATAACAAATTCTCGGTTAGAAATCAAGATAGCATATATAATAATGCCAAAACGTTAGAATGTTTACCGCATGACCACTTTCTTCTGGTATAAGACGGGTACTTGGAATAACACTGTAATCTTCCTGCCACGCAACCGTTTCTCCAACTGCATTCTCAATAGTAAACATGTCAGTCGAAGGTCTCCAGAGAAATTAGTCTGGTTTGGTGGCAGATTTAATTAAAACTTTAACAGCATTAGGCCCAAGAGGAATCCCATTTACTAATTCATCAGCATCACGATAAACAACATGTCCTTCAACAATTGCTTCTTTAGGACAACACCAGTCCAAAAAAAAAACACTTTGGAAGTGATTTGGTATTTACACTCTGCATCGAAACAAACAGTACTTAGAAATCAACTCATAAATATAAACATATAACTAATGGAATTGTTACGTACCCTATGAATGGAACATACAAAGAAATGTTATTATTTATATAACATTTAGCAACACATGTTATAAGTACAACAAATTAAAAGAATTTTATTACCTGATTATGCATTTTGGCAATGACTTGTTCTAATTCCTTAACCTTATTCTATAATTGAAACTGCTTTTGCTCCATTGCAGCTATACAATTGCTCTTCACTTTGAAACATGCCAATTTGGTCATGTTCATCCCTCTACCCATTGCTTTCAATCTTTCAGGATTATCAGGTCCCAAAATTTGTGTAAGCATATCTTCTTTTGGATTCGATGATGTCGAATCTTGCGGCCCGTTACATTCTATCTCTGATGCTTTTCTCTGAAAACACAACTTCAGAATCATAATTAACATAAACAAGCCAGTTTATTCAATAATTTAAAAGAAGCAACTTACAATCTTCTCAGTTGCATTCATGTTAACAGGTGTGCCATCCTTCCTTGTACGCGACTTGACCCAAACGCTTAACCTCGTTACCTGAGATGGGTCTGAGCTACTCTCTACTAAGTCTTCTCTCAAACTGACCATCCCACTATGCCCGCATGTATGAAGTATCTACTTTTGCCTTCTCTCTTAGTATGAATCACTTAAAGCCTTTAAAGGAATCAATAACGACAATGTTACTACGATTGACATAAATAATGGAAGACAGACACAATGACATACACATAAGAACTTATATATAATCAAGTTTTAAACCAATTATGAACAACAACACTCATAATCAATCAGACTTACATTTAAGACATACTAAACCAAGCAAAAACTTAAATTTGGAAGGGATGAATTATAACCTGAAGATAACGGGTTCTCCTGCTTATCTTATTGTTAGTGATCTAATGGTTCTCTAAGTCCAAATCTGTAACACGATCCAACCTCCAAAAAACATGAAAGCTTGGATTAAATAATGTATGAAATGAAGCCAAATACATACTAGATCTCAAACTTTTAAAAAAATGAAAACTTAGAGATAAGAAATGTAAATAGATTCAGAACATCCTCAAGAAAACCAATGATTACCTGAACAATCAACGTAGGGACTTTCTTTCTATGGTCACCTACAAGCTGAATGACCTGCAACATATTAAAGATATGAAGTCATCATAAGCTCAATTATTTTTCAATTTTTTTAAATCGTATATATAAGCTATATTAAACGGTTCACAACAACACCCAGAAAACCAAAACAACATAAACAACATGAAGAATCTCAATCAAAGAGTAAACAAAGATGAGATCAACATGAGTAATCATATACTAGTTCAAGGTAGACACAATCATTTTCACAATCACACAAATTCTAAACCAATTTACAACTACAATTTAGCAAGAAACAGTTTACGGAATACATCAAAGAATCAGCCAAACACAATGAAGCAGATAGTTTGACAAACACGAACAACCAAAGAAATCAAACAAAAAAATCAAATCTTTAAACAAAGCTCATTGAAATAAGAAGACTCACCAAAAAAAAAAATCAAGGAACCAAAGCAAATCGAACAAAAAACTCACAAAAACTATATATCAAGGAATGCTGAAGAATCATAAGTATGTAAATAGAAGAATCAACATGCAAAGAGAACTCAGTTTAGGATTCAATTTAACTGAAGAGAAAGCCCAACTTTCATAAAACGTGAACTTGACAAAGAAATTCTAGAGTATCTTCTTGTCCTTCGAATTTCTGGGTACCGAAATAAAACAAGATTACCTTCAGAAATCAAAATTCGAATGTTTCTTCTTAGATCTTGTTCCACACAACGATTTCAGAGAGAGTTCGAGACACCGATTTAGATGCAAATCGAGGTTGTTGAGGATGAAAAGATGACTGGAACAGAGGTTCGAGAGCTACCGTTTGCCTTCCTCATGTGAAAGATTTTAGAAGATGTAATTTTTTTTTGCTTTAGCTTTCGATACTAACAATGGTGGAAAACAGAAATTCCGCTAAGTATGTTTACCTCCAAAGCAATAATTAAGCTACAATAATGTTTTTTAGTTCCCGCTTAATGAAAATTAATCCTAGCGCTAATATAATGCTAGTATACGGTAATAATAGGTTTTTGCCAATTTTAGTAGCATTTCGTGAATTATTGCTACCGCGTACTGCTAGTAATGCATATTTTTCTTGTAGTGTAAAAAGGTTAAAGTGTTGAGAACTGATAATTGTTTGGAGTTTTACAAAACAAGGTTTGATGATTATTGCAAGAAGAATGGTATTGAAAGGCATCGTACATGTTCATACACGCCATAACAAAATGGTGTAGCAAAGCATATGAATAGAACAATAATGGAGAAGGTTAGATGTTTGTTGGATGAGTCAAGTCTTAATGAGATAATTTGTGCAGAGGCAACTGCTTTAGCAGCATCTTTGATTAATAAATCTCCCTCCTCTGCGATTAATCATAATATTCCTGAAGAACTCTGGTTGAAAATAAAACCAAGATATATACACTTAAAATGTTTTGGTTTAGTGGCTTTTGTTTATCAAAATCAAGGAATACTGAATCCAAGAGCTCTTAAGGTATCTTCATTGGTTATCCTTAAGGAGTAAAAGGGTATACGGTTTGGTTGCTTAATGAACAAAAGTGTGTCATTAGTAGGAATGTGGCTTTTCAAGAGGATGTTATGTTCAAAGATTTTTAAAAATCAGGTGTTCAGAATCAGTCTCAGATAGATGATAGTGTTAAAGATTCAAAGATGATTTCAGAGTTGATTAAGGATAAAGACCAATGTTCAAAGACTTTGAATGAAGGTGGAGTTATTTCAGATGCAGAATCAAGTGATTCAAAACCCGAGAAAGGTTTCAAAACTCCAGAGAGATCATCAGGATCTTCAAGTACTGTGGATTATAATCAGGTCATAAGTAATTTAAGAAGGGTTAATACAGATATAGATTCTAGTCCAATAGAGCATTTAGGATTATCTTATTACCAACTATCTAGAGACAGACTCAGAAGAGTATCCAAAGCTCCATAAAAATTGTCAAATTACACAAACATTGCTTTTGCACTTACTGCAGCTGAAGATGTAGAGTGTGATGAACTAAAGTGTTATCATGATGCAAAGACATATCCTAATTGGGAAAAATGGAATAGTGGAATATCAAACGAGATGAAGTCTTCGTCGAAAATCATGACCTGGAACATTGTTGATAGACCTAAGGATGCAAAAGTGATAAGTTGTAGGTGGATATATAAAAAGAAGCCAGGTATTCCAGGCGTAGAAGATGAGAGATTTAAGGAAAGATTAGTGGCAAAAGGATACACTCAGAAAAAGGGAATCAATTATAAGAGGTATTTGCACCAATTGTTAAGCATATTTACATAAGAATTCTCATGTCATTAGGAAGACATGGAACTGGAGCAAATGGATGTAAAAACAACTTTTTTACATGGTGAAATTGATCAAGATCTATACATGGAGCAACCGGAAGGATTCGAGGTAAATCCTAGAAGAGGTCAAGTTTGTTTACTCAAAAAATCATTCTATGGCTTAAAGCAGGCTCCTCACTTCTGGAACAAGAGATTTAACTCATTCATGTTAGATCAAGGTTTTGTAAGAAGTGATCGTGATTCCTGTGTGTATGTTAAAGAGATGGACGATGGTGAGTATGTCTATTTGTTACTTTATGTGGATGACATACTCATAGCAGGAAAAGATAAAACAAAGGTTGAAAGAATCAAAGAAGTATTCAATACTGAATTCGAGATGAAGGATACGAGACCATCCAACAGAGTTCTTGGCATTGACATCAAAAGAGATTGTATAGAAGGTACATTATGATTGTCTCAGTCTGATTACTTGGAAAAGGTGATAAAAAGGTTTTAAATGTCTGAAGCAAAGATAGTAAGTACTCCTATTGAGACCAGCCCAACAGAATTCTTAGCATTGATATCGAAAGAGATCATAAAAAAGGTATGTTACGATTGTCTCAGCCTGATTACTTGGAAAAGGTGATAAAAAGGTTTTAAATGATTGAAGCAAAGACAATAAGTACTCCTATTGGTGCTCACTTCAAGTTATCAAAAATTAAAGACATAAGTGAATGCATTGATATAGAGTTGACTCCTTATGGAAGTGCAGCAGGCAGCATTATGTATGCTATGATTGGTACAAGACCATATGTTGCACAAGTTATAGGATTGGTAAGTAAATACATGAGTATGCCTAGAAAAATACACTGGAAAGCAGTTAAATGGCTACTAAGGTATCTAATAGGGCCTACCGATTTAGATCTAGTCTACACAAAAGGAAAAGAATTCGATATTCATGGTTACTATGACTCAGATTTTGTTGGAGATCTAGACAAGAGAAGATCAACCAATGGTTATGTCTTCACTGTAGGAGGAAATACAGTGAGCTGGAAGTCTAGCTTGCAACACACAGTTGCATTGTCCACGACAGAAGCAGAGTTTGTAGCTTTGACTGATGCGATCAAAGAAACTATATTGATCAAAAGACTCTTGAATAATATGGGTATAAAAACAGAGAAATCAACCATTTGGTGTGACTTACAGTCAGGTATTTGTTTGTCCAAGAATAACACTTTTCATGATCGGACAAAATACATGGCGGTGAAATACAATTTCGTCAAGGAAATCATAGAGTATGGTGAAACTGATGTTCAGAAAGTTCATAAATCAAGAAATCCTGCATATATGCTTACAAAAGGTATTTATGTAAACAAGTTTGAAGGTGCTTTAGATTTTCTCAAGCTTCTTCGGTGAGCTGTTATTAAAAGCATCCTATTGGAGGTAAGGTCCAAAGTTTGCAGTCTATGAGATGAGGAAGAGAAATTTAATCAAGGTGGAGAATGTTGATATATTGTCTGTGACTCAATTTCTGAGTCTGGTTTATTGGTTCATAGGTGAATTGTTGAAGATTGTTATTGCTGGTTTAATCAATTTGAACCAAGATTGTGAAGAAGGCTCAGATTCGGTTCTGCTCGCAAAGAATTGGATCCGGTTTACTAATACACTCTGTATGAGTGTGTAGCTGTTATATAAAGCTTTCTTCTTCATTTTATGTACTTAATTCTGTTACTTTTTTAAAAACAGTATCGTTGTTTTCTCTATTGTTGTACACTCTCAAGCTCCGTTTTGAGCTGAAATACTCTTCTAATTCTAGTGGTTTGCTGGATTAACAAATCTTCTTGTGTCGTTATTGTTCTATTTTGTGTTCATCTTTGATTCTCAATCTTTAAAGTCATTCGATGTTACTCTGTGAAGATTCAAGCAAATTTCAACTTAGAACGAGGTACAGATTCTCTGGATTTGAGTAATTTGTGTTCAGCAAAAGATGCACAAAAAAAAAAAAATAGTAAAGTCTAAAATGAGAATGAATGTCAAATGATACAAAATGTTAAGAAAAACTAAGCTCCTATACACATATATCAATATATCAATAAGTAAACGTAACTGTTGGTCAACTCAACTTTAATTTTTCTTCGAAACTAATATTTATTGAAGTTTCTTGCCTTGTGGTTCATTAAGAATATCTTTTGGCTAATATAGAAAACACGTCGCACATGTATAGTAAGAAAGTAAAAAAGAACTAGAGGAAGAAGAAAATGGGTTTGAAGTCGCCAAATATTGCTGTCATTGATCCTTATACTCTTCACTCTTTCCTCTCAAGTTAAATTTGTGATGATACGTAGAGAAGCCAAGAAGCAGTGATGATAATTACAAGTTTTTTAATAATTATGATTGTATAATTTCTACGATTTAAAAAAATATTTGATATTTGTATTACATAAAGTAATTTTTTTTTAATTACAAGTGACTATAAGAAAATTTAATTATGTGCTTCATTACGAATTAGAATATGTAAAACTATAGTAAAACAATTATTACTACAACATTTCCATATAATTCTTATATATTGCTTAAAATGAAAGAAAATTACAACTGTGTATATAAGTGGAAATAACATTGTTAATTTTTGCATATTAAAATACAAATTTTCACTGAAAGAGATTGATTATTTTCTTAAAAACGTGTAAAGCAAATGTTGTGATTTTAAATGTTTGAAATTTTGAATTCATAGAAGTCAATATAAAATACAAAAATTCAACTTTCAAAGTTTTGAAAACATAATTTTTCATTTCAAAATATAAGAACCATACGGTTATACTAGAAACCCTTCTTGGTGGTAGAAAAATTCTTCGTCCACAAGTCTAACGATGTTTACGTGTCCAATAAATACTATATAATGTTTTATACAACGTATCAAGAAACTCCAAAGAATGTCATAATTTTCTTTAATAAATAAAGAAAGTCATAATTAGATTATTATAAAAGAAAATTTCAATAACTTAGAAACCAGTCGAGTGTTTTTCCTTTGTTATATAGCTTAGAAAACGAATATCTCCTTTATATCTATACATACATTCAATGTTACGGGAGTTTAATCTTATAGAAAATAAAAAGAAGGAAAGAAAAAAACTATCTTTAAAAGAAGAATGTTTTCGAAAGAGGTCAATAAATGTTCTTCTTCTATCTTTGTCTCTTCTACTTCTTTGCCTCTTTTCTTATATACTTATGATGTTTTTTTTTTTTGATACATTATTTTATATGATGTTCGTACCAAGAAACTCAAGGATAGTCATAACTTTTAAATTAAAATAATATCATAATTTGTTAATTATAAAATTTTATTCTCACATCTTATAAACCGGTTGAGTGCTCTTTTTGTTGTTGTTGTTAATAAACCGGTCCCATACTATCTCATGTTTATCTATATATACATGCAGTATTACATTATAGAACCTAATAGAAATACAAACAATAAGTTATATGTTATTAGAGGAAATGTGTTTAAAGGTGTCAAGAAATGTTCTTCTTCTATTTTTCTCTCTTCTACTTATTTGTTTCCTCTCTGAAATTGGAGGTAAGTGTCTTCTATTATCTATTTCTATTTTCTTATCTTATGTTTCATATTTTAGTTCAAGCAATCCTTGAGTTTTGTTTTCTCTGGTAAATATGTTCGGTCTTTTGAAGAATTCCTTCATGTGTTTTTGTCTAGTTGTAGACTAAGGCATGCCTATAAAAAAAAAGATATCCGCCTTGGACCTTCTCAAATAACTCTAAATTTTGGGGTCTTTAAATTTTTTGAAAAATCTTATAATGTTATGAATTTTCTAATTTTTATCATAAAACATTCAATTTTTGGTCTTTGTAAATAGTTTTATCAAGAATTAGATTATTTTCTAATAAGAAGTAAGTTATTTCTAGAATTAAGGATGATTTAGTTCCAGTTATCTCTCTAAAAAAAGGTTTTTGAAATATAAGATTGGTTAACTCTTATTTGCGATCAACTATATTACAAAAAATGGTTTAGTTAACATATATATAGAAAGAAAATAAACTTATATTATGAAAAGTCTGCAAAAAGAGTTTACTAAAACCAATATAAAAATTTTAGATTGCAATAAAAAAATTCTTTTATTTATTTATATATGTTATATTAAATTATATTATATTAATGTTATAATTTTTTATATCATAAATATTAATTTAGTTGTCATATCCCCTATAACCCTATGCAAGGCACTAGTTGTAGAGAATCCATTATTTTTGAATATTCATTGTTTAAAATTCATAACATAACAATGAGGTATCTATATATGTTCTATTATGTATAAGTAATATGTTATTATTAATATTAATTAAAATTATACATTACAATTAAAGAGTTATATATTAAACATAATAGTAAATTTTTATTAAAAAAGTTATGAGATTCGAAAGATCGAAATTTATTTTGACATTTATATAAAGGTACATATAATATTTTGTAATATATATAGAATTTATCCTCTTATCTACAACTACTATAAAATAACTAATGTTATATTAGTGAGATACTGAAGGGAGTCTTTCACCAATAAAGATTAATGAGAAAAATTTTAGGGAGAGTTGTAAAATTGACCTATGATTTGGGGTCAATTGCAAAACTAACCTCTTTTTTTTGTTAATTTTTTTCCATTTTAACTTCAATCTTCTTTTATTTTCGATTTTGCCATTAACTTTTGTTTTTTTAAAAAAAAACAATAAAAACATAAAAAACTAAAATGCTAAACAAATCTAAACTATTTACAAAATTGTCATCTTCTTCAATTCTTCACCCACCATTACCAACCAAAATTGAAACTCTAAATGCACCATCAACAACCAATTTCGACCTCATTATGCTCTATCACTATCTCTAACCTCACAATCTCTCATTCTTTCTTTAATTTCATGTAAAATACTCACTAATTTTTATTTTATATTTATTAAGATTCTTAATCTTGTATTTTTGGTGCTAATTGAAGCTAATAATAACGATTTAAAGTTTATGAAGACTTTATGGGCATTCAAAAAAAGTAAAGATGATCTTAACTCAAATCTAGCTAAGTTTTTGAAGATTTTCGGAAATTTTCAGAGAGCAGACTTCTCTTGAAGTCTGTAGTTAGAACTAGACTTTTATTGAAGTCTACTAATTAACGCAAATGTTAGTTTTGCAGTTGACCAAGTTTATGGGTTCGAAGAGTAGACTTCAAGTGAAGTCTGCACGTTTTTCTTTGAACACAAAAAAATATTTTCCGCATACTTCAAGTGAAGTCTGCATAAATTTAGGTTAGTTTTGATATTGACCAGTAATTTAACTTTTATAGCAGATTTCTATTGATGTCTGCGGAAATATTTCCCATGTAGACTTCAATAGCAGACTTATACAGAAGTCTATTTTTTGCTAAAGGGGTTAGTTTTACAATTGACCAAAAATAGCAAATTTTGACCAAAAACCCGTAGACTTCACGCAAAAAGTAGCCTTCAAAGTTAGACTTCAAGAGAAGTCTGCGAACCTCACAGACTTCAAGTGAAGTCTACTATTTAAAATTAAAATGTTTATTATTTATTTGAATAAAGTAGACTTTTATTGAAGTTTTCCCTAGCACACAAAAAGACAAGAAAGAATATACACTAGAGAGGAACGAAGAAGAAAGAGAAGAAAAGAATAAGAAGAGAGAAGAAGCTTCACCAGAACCATGGATTTGTCGCCGGTGTGAGCATCTTCGCCGATTATGAAAATTGAAAAAGGAAGCCTCACCATGAAGTTGGCGTCGAACCTGAAAAAAGAAGAAGAAGCTTGTTAGGATCTATGTAAAGAACTCTAAACCATAAGAACCCAATAAGGAAAAAGAGGAGCAAACCTTGAAGGAGATTTAAGGAGCAGACCGTGAACAAAAAAGATGGAGAATAGAGGCGAACTTATACCGGAGAAGAGGAGGTTGACGGCAGCCGCCGAAAATTGAGCCGCTGAAGGTGGAAGCCGGCGAAGCCCTAGTGTCACGATGAGAGCAATTAGGTCACGATGGGAGAGAAGGTGACTGGATTTTGTTATCTTCAAGTAGAAATTCCATTTTATAGTTAGGTTATATTTCTAAACCAATTGGTTTAGTTTTGGTTAAGAACAAATCAATTAGCACATAATTTTGGTTTAGTTTTGGTTTGGATCAAATCCTTTAATTAAGATACTAATCTATTGTTTTTGGTGAAATTAACATAATGTTGATATAATTAACATAGTTAATTTTATAATTAATTTATAAATTTAATATGTAAATTATGATTAAACCGAAAACCTATTTGATATATAATTCGGTTAAGGAGGAGATTTTAATTGATGTCTACTTTCACAGTAGACTTCAACTGAAGTCTTCTTTCAAAATAGATTTCACGTGAAGTCTGCATTAAAAGTAGACTTCTCTTGAAGTCTGCGTTGAAAGTAGACTTATCTTGAAGTCTGCTTAATATCTTAAACCCTATAAATCAAATAAATTCAATCTAAAATTGGTTTTAGTGAAATTAAAAATTGATGTACTAAACATGGCTAATTTCGTTATTAATGTAAAACTTTTATAAATTTATAATTTTATTAAGTAAACTATGATTAAACCGGAAACATATTTGACATATAATTCGGTTAAGGAGGAGACTTTAAGAGAAGTCTACTTTGGTAAAAATGTCTTTTTATTGTTAGGTTAAACTAGTCTAAACCAAATGGTTTACTTTTGGTTCAAATCAAAACAAATTGTCATATAATTTTGGTTTAGTTTTGGTTCAGATTAAATTAAGATATTAATCAATTGGTTTTAGTGAAATTAACATAAAATTGATGTACGCTAATTTCATTATTAATGTAAAACTTTTATAATTTTTTAAATTTATTAAATAAATTTTGATTAAACCGAAAACTATTTGACATATAATTCGGTTAAGGAGGAGACTTCAAAGAAAGTCTGCTTTTACAGTAGACTTCTGTTGAAGTCTACTCTATATCCTAAACCCTAAACCTTAAACCCTAAAACACAAATCAAATATATTCTAATTAATACGCCAAGATCAAATTAAAAACTCATATCAAAGATTAAACATTCTTAATATACTCAAACTTTGACTATTTTTGTTTATTTTTACATTTTTAAAATCTCAAATCAAAAATCCATATGATTACCAACATATATTGTTTGTTGTCCAAACCTTAAAACTTAAATTCATATTTTGTTTGTAAACTATGGGGTTTGATCTTTATTGGTTTTATTTCACCAAGTTTTTGTGAAATTTTATTTTGTATACTTCATAATTGCTTATATTAAGCTTATGTAACAAAAAGTTTATTCATATAATACTTATTTTAATTTTAAAATTTTTATTCAAAAATTAAGTAAAGAGGAGACTTCACATGAAATCTGCTTGTCTGCTTTCAAAGTAGACTTCAGGTGAAGTCTACAATTTACCCAGAAATGTATATATGTAATTGCATCTCCAATTTTTTTGTTTAGTCATGTAGGGTAAAATTATAATTTCTTTACCTTCATGGGTTAGTTTTGCATTTGACTACAAAAAATGTTAGTTTTTGTATTTAAAATCAAATTTTTTGAGTCAATTTTGTAATAAGTCCAAAATTTTATGATAATTTTAGAAAATGAAGAGTTTAAAAGTAAGGTTCATCATTTTTTGGAGATTTGGGATTCAAATTTTATCAGTTATAGATATCTTGTTAGGCGAAAATCGTGATGTTTTCCTTTATAAAACATGCAACGTTAATGTGAGCGTTTAAGTAATGTGAGCGTTTTGAGTATATTTTACTTAAGTATTTTTTTAGTAAAATACAAAAAACTGTTAAAAATAATATTTCGTTAACAAAACTAAATTTGAGCGTTTTAAGTAATTTGCAAAAGTTAATGTTTCTTTTTCCAACAAAAATATATGTGGTTTGATGAGAAATCTGTCAGTGAAAAATTATAATTTTAAATGATGTGTATTGTTCTTATAATTTGATTAATTATGAATTTGAATTAGCTTACCTTAAAAAAGCTGGTGTGAGAGCATAGAGAGAGACAATTTTACTTGTATATATAAATTATTTCTAATATTAAAAATTTTCAAATCAACATTTATTTGTAGTTGAAGAACATATGAGAATGGTACTTGCAGTAGGTCCATCTTGTTCATGTGGAGGTGATGGTACTCACTCAAAAAAAAATTCATCTCCATGCCCACGACCACCTCCACGTCCATGCCCATCTAAACGATATATGAGAAATTAGAAGCAAACAAGAGAAGAAAATTAAGATATCAGAATTGGAGTTTTTTGCTACAACTTTTATTTTGTATTTTGTTTGGTATAAACAATGTTCATCATAAATAATGTTTATCAAAACAATAGTAGTCTTTATTGTTTTATAACAGAACATGAACAAAATTTGAAGTAAGGATTGTATAAGAGCAAGTTTATATCTTTCCGAAGGATGAGAAAACTTAATTTTGTAAATATTTATAAACAATATATAACGTCCTGACCATTATTTTAATAGACCCCACGTTCTTTTTCGACCCGTGAACCCACCTTTCCGGTTTGACCGGGGTGTTACACAATATTTTACTATTAGTGTTGTTTAATTTTCTTTTCATCTATACGTATGATCTCTTAGATACTGATGTAACATCCCAAACTTTAAGCATATCTTAGTGCTTGAATCAATACAAAATACAGTATATCCACTAAAGGCAGACGCACTTGCATATCATAGAATCGAATCTCATCGCTTACATAAAGTAAGAACTTGACTAATAGGTTGGCTAGTTGCAGTCCAATGTTGACAAAAAAACATCTCTACAGTTTAGAAAAGAGCTTGTTTGATTATATATTTTAAATTTTCTTCAAACTTTACATATATATACTAATATTTTTAAAAAATTTAGATTATAAATTTTAATTTTTACAATAGCATTTCGGTCCTTAACATCTAAGTAAAATTAAATTCAAGACAAAAATGATCTGTATGATTCTTTTTAAAATTCATTGCTTACATGTTCTCTAATCCTAATTAACAATTAAAACCATAACGGAAGCAAATGACAGTGAGAGAGAAAGATAATTTGACTTTTTGAAATTAAAAATTACTTAAAAGATTTGTACAGATTAGTGTAATATAATTATATTGATTTTGTGATTACTGTTGTATCTAGTATCCATAATAATATTACTTTAAAAGACTCATATCTAATTATATATTAAGTAATATTAAACACTTGTGATGTGTAAAATGTTTAAAATTGATTATTAGTAAATATTATAGTTGTTAGACGTATCAGTTAGATAATTCGTAAACCAAAGACTATTTCGGATTCTCCCGCAGACCAATTAACTCTATCGGTGAGGGACCTCTAGAGAGATGTATAGAGGTGGTGTTTGGATAAGATTGTCCCGTTTGTTCGTCCTGATTTTGCGCTTGTATTTATCGGCTTTTGTTGTTGATACGATCACTGGCTCTACAGATCGTATTGCATGGGGAGAGAGTCTAGACGGAAAGTTCTCTGTTTGAACGGCATATGATTCTATGACTAATATCTCCGTTGCATGACCTGATATGGGACGCCTTTTTGATCGTCCTTAGCGTGTAATGGCTCCAGAGAGAGTACGATTTCCTTTGGCAGGGTGTTCACAAAGTTTTAATGACGAACGCAGAACGATATCGGAGACACCTAAGCCTTACGGATGTGTGTATGGTCTGTAAAGCAGGATCTGAATCAATCATTTATGTGCTGAGGGATTGCTCGGCGATGAGTGGCATTTGGGATCGTTTGGTCCCCCCATCAAAGCGTCAAGTTTTCTTTAGTATGCCTTTTCTTGAGTGGTTGTTTGTTAATCTTGGAGATACATCAGAGATATTTGGTTGCAATTGGTCTACACTCTTTGCAATGAGTATTTGGTGGAGTTGGAAATGGCGGTGTGGAAATGTGAAATGTGTTGCGTTTTCTTAAGAATGTAGCGATGGAGGTCTAAGCTGCTTTTGCGAAGAATAGCGAGAGTCAGATTCCACGACCTCGCGTTGAGCATGTGGTTTCGTGGACATTGTCGGAACGAGATTAGTTGAAAGTGAATACGGATGGTGGTTCGCGTGAGAATCCGAGATTTGTTTGTGTGGGTGGAGTGCTTCGGATTATAGAGGAGAATGGTGTGGTTGGTTCTCCGTGAATATTGGTATTTGCTCAGCACCTCTAGCTGAACTTTGGGGTGTTTATTATGGTCTCGTGAAGGCTTGGAACCAGAGGGTGACGAGAGTGGAGTTAGAGGTTGATTCACAGGTTGTGGTTGATTTACTCAAGACAGGGATTAGTGATGAGCATCCTTTCTCATTCCTAGCACGTTTGTGTTATGGAATACTATCTCAGTACTGGATAGTCCGAATCAAGCATGTGTATCGGGAGGCCAACAGGTTAGTCGACGGTCTCGCCAACCATGCTTCCGATCTTCCCCTTGGGTTTCATTCATTTGAGTGCATCCCTAGTTCTCTTTCGCATTTGTTAGTTAATGATATGAATAGTGTGGCTTGGTCAAGACAGATTATTGTATGAGTTTTTGAGTTCAATTTTTAATAATTGTGGGAGAATCATCTCCCATCCGTTCACCAAAAAGCATGTAAAATGACAACTGAGTTTTTGTCAGTCTAGTGGTTACATGTCCTAATTCATAACTTACGTATTTAGTTTAACTCTATTATGTTATATGTGAGTAAGAGTTTGGGCTACGGATTGACCAAAAATTTTGTAATCCAGTTTATAATTACTAAAGAAAAAACATGTAAGATGATGTAAGAAAAGCAAATGAGATAGTAAAAGTAAAAACAGTATATATATTAGTAATTGTGCCGACAAATTTCATGATCGTTGATAGTGATCATTAAGGTACTAAAGTCAAGCATTGGAAAATATTATCGGCAATTACAGGGAATTTTCTTCGCTTTATCTGCGGTGCTATTTTACCGATTAATTGGAATGTAATGGCGTTAAAACACGAACATAATGAAAATTAGATTTCTACAAAAATTACAAGAATTGTGATGTAGAGGTTCTATGACTCTTTATATGTTGATTTAATGTACAGAGGAATTATATAGAACTTGTTCTTTTACTTGTCCCAGGATTGCCAAGAAATGGCCATATGTGGAGGTCTTCAGTCCTAATGTTTAGCCGAAGAGCTCTTCGAATCTCATCTAAAAGCATTTCTTTAGCCCATTTCCCCATTTATGTCTTCAGCTCGATTAGTCCAACAATGCTTGACAACTCATCCTCAAGTAGATCCATCTTGGCTTTGGTCCAAATGAGTCATCCCTACCTAGAAATACAAAATCCACCAATTATTATAATTACGCAAGCAAAATGATCCAAATAATTACAAAGGAACATACATTATCTTTTACGCTGCAATCTGCATTATTGTCGAACAGTGTCTTAACAGTTGAAATTTCTTTGGAGGTATTTGAGTACCATACCTCAAGGTGCAATGGTGTCATACCATTCTGCATAAACCAAAGCAAATCAATTCAAGATGTTTCATAAGAAGTTTTGTTCCCCTCTCAAAAGAAATCAAACTAAAGCAGGAAATCAAACGTCATAAAGAGAATACAGGTTTGACAAGGAACTTACACTGGCTTTGGCTTCGATAAAGGCACCATTCTCAAGTAGTAGTTTCGCAGCTTCGCTGCAACCGTTCTTGGTAGCCATGTGCAGTGGAGTCTCACCATACTGAAAGACAATTGACAGATTTTCACACGAAGTGACAACAATAAAAATCATAGAGAAATTCAAAATCAGACTTACTGTATTCATTGCTTCCAACTCAACTTTCTCGGATCCAGTCCAAGCGAGAAGATACATAATAATATCAACCTTGCCATTACCAGCAGGAACAAAAATGGTGGTGTATGATACATCTGCAATTCGAATCAAAACCAATTTAATACAAACAAACAAAAATTGAATCTTTTGTACATAGAAATAAGGTTTAGGATTCATGGGCACATAAACAAAACGATCATGATCTCCCTAAATAGACTCACTACTAAAAAAGCTCAAATCTTTTCCACCAGATTCAAGATTTTAAACTAAAAATTTTTTGAAGCCTAATGCAAGACATACCGAAATCGTAATCGATAAATTTAGATTGAAAAATACCGAGAAAGAAAGAAAGTGACAAGAAAATGGAGGAGAACAAATCATACAACGGGATTGCGTGCATTGCGAAGAGAAGGAATGCAGGTTTGTCTTCTACATAATCTCAGAAAGGTTAAATACCTTTTGAAGCTTCTAATAATGTATCAGGATCATTAGCACGAAACTGCAGAAACAATCCTATTTTGTTACAATTTCGGAATCCAAACAAAACCAAATTTCAAACCTGGTAAATCCCTCTAGAGAAGCCAAAATCAAATAAAATTGTGAGTTAATTTACTCACAAATCGTGAAGCAGAAGGTGAAGCGAGTGTATCTATCTCAAGCTAGATGACTTATTACTGAACGTAACATTTTTTGAAGAGACGTTTTGGATGAAGAAGCGTAGACGACTTCATAATAATCGTGTCTATAGATGACTTGTATCGATGAAGTAATTTCATTGGTTCTTTCAATAAAATAGGTTGCTGAGGTGGCATCAGCTCCAAAATGCCACGTGTTGAATTTTGGAAAAATATAGTCTCATTTTATATATATAATTAGATGATGTCCCGTGCTATGCACAGAATATATTTTTGTAAAAATTTATTATTTATTTGTATTTATTTTTATTTATTTATGATATTTATATGTGATATTTGATTTCTTTTTGTTTACTTCATGGATTAAATTTTTATATATAAATTTATTAATTTTATATATCTTTAATGTACTTTAAAAATTTTACACGAAATATATTTATCGATCTTTGTTGATTTATGTTTTGGTGCATTACAATTTTCGTATATTAACTTTTTGATTTGTGTCATTTAAGTTTTTAGACTTTTATTCATTTAGGTTTTTAGACTTGTATTCATTTAGAATTTTAGATCTGAGTTTATTTGGGGTTTCAAACTCGTATTTATTTGTAATTTTAAACTCATGTTCATTTATTTTTGTAGACACGTGTTCATTTAGGTAACTATGAGTTATGTGTTTATTTAGGTATTTAAATTTGTATTTAAAAATTATTGTAATCTATTAATCATTGATATATTTATAAAAAAAATAATATCTTAATACCCATAAAATTTAATGTTTGTAACTTTTAACTTTTTATTTTCTTTTAATTTCATCCTATTAACGATTTTCAGTATATTAAATATGAACGTACATAGTTTTTATCATTATTATATATTATAAATTAAATCTATATAATATAACCATTTGTATTAGCATTGAAATTTTTATAAGTACATATTATATTATTGATTTTTAGTGTGTTTGTAATGATCTTAGTATTTCACTGCTCAAGAAGATTTACGAATTTGGAAACAAATTCGTTCTTCACATTATATTGAATTTTATCACCCTTAATAAATATGAATTAATTAGAAAATATTTTTAATGATTATAAATGCAAATAGATTAATTATTAGTTACATACCTTATATACTCAAAGAACCATATCAATGGTTTGACCAAATATTTTACTAAATATTTTCTAGAACTTGAGAATCTTAACTTTAATTTTTTAGTTTTGTTTGTAGGGTTTTAACGAAGAAATTTTAGAGAAATACATGATTAAAGACAAAACAAATTGAGAGAAAAGAAGACCCAGAAACGTAAAGGCAAAAAAAATTGAGAGAAAGAAAATATCCAAAATCGTTAAAAATTGTTAGTGTTATGAGAAAAGTCATGGAATGTGTCTTAAATAGAAGTCGTTTGATATAATTTTTCTATTAGAAGTATGAGGAAAATTTTAAATAGATATTGATTAGGAATATCTTTTGTATAATATGTCCTAAATATTAGGAATTAGTTATGATAAACTTTAATATTTATTTCAAATATCTTTGTTGAATATTTTATGTTTAAAGCTAATACTAATGTATAATAAAATTCCTATAAAAAATGTCCACAATTTATATGTCATAATATAGCTACCGTTTTTATTTTAACTAATTTTTGTTATATTTAATTATAATATTTTTATATATTAAAGTAAAAACAAATCTTTATATATTAAAGTTCAAACAAAATTATAATGTTATAACAATTAGTTAGAGAATCTTATCAAGAGTTAAGTAATTGTTTTTTATTATTAGAAAAAAAACAAATCAGTCAACACTACAATTTTATTATATAAGAGATAACAAATTTGTCATAATACTTCTAGACTAAAACAAACTAATATAACACAGTGTTTAAGTTAATGCTATGCTTTTATTTATGAGAGATAATATGAAGTTTGTTAGATTAACTTAGATATCAAGTAATATTAGTTTAACCCTAGAATAATGTTTTTTACTAAAATATCATTCTCAAATAAATCATAACCTTCCGTTCAAGAGATTATAATTTGGCAAGTAATATTAATTTATTAGATTTTTATCCAAAAGAAAAATAGTTTGTTAGATTAAAAACGAATAATATTTAAGTAAAAACATATAGATAAAAAGATAATAATAATAATAACTAATCAATTATAGAATCTTATCAAGAGATAATAATAATTATTTTTTTATTATAAGAGATAATAATAGATACAAATATCGTCTGACAAATATTATGTGACAATTATTTCCTACTAACAAATACGACCTAGTTCAAAACAGACAATATAACGCAATGTTTAAGTTAATGGTATGCTTTTATTATATATAGAGATAGAGATAAGATAATCTATAAATTCATGTTTCAACAACCAATAGAAATTTAGTGCCAAAATCACAAATTGATTTTTTAAACAATGAATTGATTTTTTAGAATTGATTTTGAAAATCTATAAGATAATCTATTAATTCACATCTCGCCCAATTTTTCTTGTTTAAATAGCCAATTAATTAGGATATTATCTAGAATAGTTTATTAACAAACATTAGTTCAATTCGTATTTGTTTTTATTAATTATAATACATATTACTTAATTTTTTTTATTAAATATACAGATAATGATAGATACAACTATTGTGTGACAAATATTATGTGACAATATTTCCTAGTAACAATACGATATAATCCAAAACAGACAATATAACACATTATTTAAATTAATGCTACACTTTTATTATATATAAAGATTTCAAACGTGTAATGATGTAATTATTAAAACGAAGATAACGTACGTAGAAACCGCGTTACATTATTTTTTATTTATTTGAATGGGAAATATATCAATTTAATAACAAATTTACCAAAATGGTCAAATTGAACATGGAACTCTGGTTGTTATTGATTAAACAACGTATTTATAGTTGACTTTTAATTAAACCTTCAACTTTAAGTTGACTAAGCTAATTGAACCCGATGAAAATTCTTAATCAAAATTGTCTATGAAATCGAAAACCAAATCGATTTTGGAAGTTCTATTAAGTTGTTATCTTCCTTATGAATAACTCATAAGCTTAATTTTCTATATTCTATCAACCTAGATCTGCTAGATTTAGCTGCTCAGCTGTTACCATTTAACTATTTAACATAATTCAACTATTACTAAGTATGCTAGATTCCACGTCAAAATAAATAAAAACTCCACAAAATTTTAGATTTCATTTGTTACCATTTACATATTGTATATTATATATATTTTATATACATTTGCACAATCGTAGCAAAGTTGACTTGGACCTTTAATATTAATATTTTATGAATTTATATCCATTGTTTCATTTCTCTAGTAGCTATCGCCTCTCCTAACCTATAGGTTAGCTAACCGCGGCTTCAACAATTTATATTGCACAATTCTGATTTGAATCCACAATTCACATCTCCAAACTCTGATTTACGGTCACCATAACATTCCTTCACGCAGTTTGGGAATCAGTTATTTATTTGAATGATATACCATAAAAAAAAAAACTTATAGTTCAATGTCAAGCTCACTCATCACATACATAGATTTCTTGTCATGCCGCATCAATATATTTTTGATTAGCTCACTCACCATATATTACAATGTAATTTTATTTCGTAAATATATATAGTAGACAGAAGATATGGACGTGTTTGTATCTTCTCTTTAGCATGCAAATGTGGAAATTATGGAATTGGATGTTGTATTTTTGCGAGAATTTTTTGCGTATATATTATTTTTATGCCGAGGGTAAGTTAGACGAATCCTATTAATTCCACATATATAGATGTAGTTGTTGATATAGTGGATAATGTCTTTTGCAAACTTTTTTGCATAGCTTTGGTGGAGAATGAAATCACGTAGCATTCTCGATTATTATAAGACATTTTTTTATCTGTCTTACTCCCTCTATTTTTTTTATAGTTGATGTTTTAGGTTTTCACAAATATTAAAAAATTATTAATTGTTTTATTTTTCCTAAACAAAATATACTTTATCACAAATTCCAAAATAGTTTAATCAATCACAAATCAATCTGCAGAATTTAAAGAATCTAAAATACCAAAAGTGCAATAAATTTTACATATAAATCTTAAAACATCAACTAAATAAACAAATTTTTTTTCTAAAACATCAACTAACAAAGAACAGAAAGAGTAGTTATTTTTGGTGAATGATTGGATTGACAAAACTTTACTACACCTCAAATTTTAAGTCCCAACACGCTGAGTTACATGTTTACACGGAACGAACTATGATAGAAAATGTTAGGGAGACAGACGTTAATCATTTAATGAAACACACTTTCCCAATAATTTTTATAGTTTTAATATGTATTTTATTTTTGCCAAATTTATGAAATCACAGTAGCTCCCGGCCACCAACCGCTGAAACCACGTTTTTGAACACTGATTTGATTTTACTATTGAGTTTGATTTTTATCTCACCTATAACATTTGCAAGTCAAGTCAACATTTGAGGTAATATTTATTCAAACTTATTAATTGGATAGTCATGTTTTCCAGTAATCTGTGATGGACTAATGGTAAAACAACAAAAGTTAGCATGTCATAAAATTTAATAAACAATTTCAAGTAACTATTATAAAAGAATATCGTAGAGGAAGGCGTAGGTAGAAACCGCGTTCTGTAAT
Source organism: Lepidium africanum (assembly GCA_900406405.1). Taxonomy (NCBI): domain Eukaryota; kingdom Viridiplantae; phylum Streptophyta; class Magnoliopsida; order Brassicales; family Brassicaceae; genus Lepidium; species Lepidium africanum. The sequence continues at coordinate 17,689 of OVAX01000709.1, read as the reverse complement.
TGCTGATTATTATATGGTTATCCTGAAAATGATGTGAGAAAAAAAATCGCCACAACAAAGTTAACTTATCTAATTTTTAAAAAACTGATAATATCATTGAATAAAGTCATTTTCCTACCCAAAAATTTTTTTTTAAGAAGTGTCATCTTTGATATGGTCTTTTCTAAAAGTGTTTTCTCATATTTAGGTTTGGGTATATTATTTGGACCTGTAGATCTGAACCGAACCTGAACCGAAAAAATAGGTATAGATCAGATTCCAATTTCATATAATTACTCTATTGGGTCTTGTTTATATTAGTCATTAGATACGGGTCCAGGTCGAATAAAACCTAATATCTATGGGTACCCGAATGGACCTAAAAAAGTATTAATATTTTAAAATTAGTTCTAATTTTAGATATACTTCCAAGTATTTTCATTAGTATGAGTCTAATTTCGGGTATTTTGATATTTTTGAATCTAATTTCAGATATTTTGATCAATTCAGGTCTAATCCGGATCTAATTTTAGGTATTTGGATCAGTTTGTTTCCAATTTTGGGTTTAAATTTGAGTATTTAGGTCATTTTGGGTCCAATTTTTGGTATTTTGGTCAATTCATATCCGGTTCGGGTCTAAGTACCCGAAACCCAAAAATTTACCCGAAATTTTGGATATGTTTTGGTGCTTCATATCTAAACCCAAACCGACTCGAACTCGAAGCTATCCGAATTGAACCAACCCGAAATATGCTTTGGTTCCAATATGGGTCCAAATAGCTTAGACCTTAAAGGACCCGAACCCAACCCGAACCGAAACCCGAATTGCTCATGCCTATGCCTATTTTTCTCTCTCAATTTCCAAAGGAAATGATAGATTTTGAATATGGGCATGTCAAAAAAAATATTTTTGAGATTACCAAAAAAAAGTTGTCAAGTTTTTCCTACTCTAAGGGTTAAATGTTCCAATTAATAATTTAGGTATTTAGAGTTTGACTTTGTCTTAGTGCATGGGTAATCAATAGAGATTTTGAAAATGAGTTTGAGTGATAGATCGAGTCTTATTGATTACATGATCGATCGAGTCTTATCGATTACTACATGGATAATAAAAAAATGTTAATTTATAATTAATTACATGATTTATCACTAGAATGTAATTAATTAAGAAAAAAATATAATATTTCAATTTAATTGAACACTAGGTGACTTTCCTGCACATGCGTACGAGTATAAATATTTTAATTTAATTAATTTTAAAAATTTATTATCATATACATGTATCAAATTTTTAATAATCGATATTGCATAAAAACACTAAAGAAAAAATTAAAGATATGTGAAAAATAAATTTCTATAAACAAAAATGTTTAAGCTCTAATATATAATATTATCAATTTTGTAAAAACAATATATTAAATAATTTCCTTAATTAACCTCTCATTGAACAAATCATATTATACTTTGACAAAAAAAAACAAATCAATAGTTTCATGTTTTTTGAATAAAACTAAAAGATTTGTATTCAAAATTTGAAAATACATATTATTTTACTCTATACACAATTTTAAACCAACTTATTCGTATATCAAAACTATCTCAATTGATTTGGGTGATCTTTATAGTCTCATAATTTTCACCCTCATAGATTCATATCCCATAAAAATATATAAAAAATTAAATGATCACCACGTATGGGTTGAATAAACTCGTAAATGTTTTTTCATCCACTTATGAAATATTATTTATATTATTAGTTTATCTTTCTATGATTTTTGGGTTTGTTTCAAAAGTAACTCATTGACTAAAGTCAATGGGTGAAATAACCTCCTCATTTCTCTCTCCAAAACACTCTACAATTTAGCCCTAGATCTTCATATAATATCTAAAATGCCATTACTTTTATGTTTTTTTTATAAGTTTCAGCACAATAAAAAATTACTAAAATATTAATAATAACTCAAATATTTACAAAAATGTCATTCTTCTTCAATTCAACCAACTACCATTATCAACAAAATCAAAGCTCTAAATGCCATTCTTTCTTCATTATTATGCTTTTTCACAACCTCCAACCACATTAGTTTCCATTCTCTCTTCATTTGCAGCCAAAAACTTCACAAACTTTCATTTCACCATTTCCAAATTCTTAAAACTTACAATTTTCGGTTCATTTAGGGAGTTTAAGCAATGATTAACGGTGTAGTTCAAAATTGTGGGCGCTTAAAGAAGGTAACAATAATCATTAACTCAAATTAAGCTATTTTTGATTTTTGAAAATTTGCAGAGAGTAGACTTCACGTGAAGTCTACCAGTCAACAGAAAGGTTAGTTTTGCATTTGACTATTTTTTAGATTCGGCGAGTAGACTTCAGCTGAAGTCTACACATTTTGGTTTGGAAAAAAAAATATGGAGACTTCACCTGAAGTCTACTGAATTGTGAGTCATTTTTGCAATTGAAAAAAATTTACTTTTAAGTAGACTTCACGTGAAGTCTCCGAAAAATTTGAAGACTTCAGGTGAAGTCTCCTCTAAATCGGGTCCCACATACGTTGTTGAGAGGGGTTATTTCTGAAGTTGACCAAGATTACAGTTTTTTTGACCAAAAAAAAAGGAAAGTAATTTAAAATCAGAGACTTCATGTGAAGTCCAAAAAAATTCAGAGACTTCAGGTGAAGTATCCTCTGAATTGGGTCCCACATACGAGTTTATGAAAAAAATAAAAAATTATTTATATTAATAAAATATAGTAGACTTCACCTGGATTCTACTCCTATTTCATTTTAGACTTAAGGTGAAGTCTGCGCTGTCGAAGACTTCTCATGGAGACTTCTGTAATAATAGTCAAACTTAGTCAATTGCAATAATAACCTTTGCTTTATAGAATAGACTTCATATGAAGTCTCCGCATTCACACAAAACGCAGTAGACTTCACGTGAAGTCTCCGGTAGAAAAGTCAACATTTAGTCAACTACAAAAATAACCTCCAGAAAAGTAGACTTTAGGTGAAGTCTACTTTTCAGAAGTCAAAATTTGGTCAAATGCAAAAATAACCTTAGTAGACTTCACCTAAAATCTCCTTACTATGCTCGTAGACTTAATGTGAAGTCTACTCTCTATTCTCGTAGACTTGAGGTGAAGTCTATGGAAAAATTCAGGAGACTTCTCGTGAAGTCTCCTAAGGTTATTCTATAAATTTGATTAATTTGATAATTAATTTAATGGTACTAATATAGTTTATATGATGTTTTGTAGGGAAATGGTTCAGTTACCTGTTGTTTATGGAGTGTGGGTTATTCAAGACATGTGTTGGCATTTTGAGGTTGACAATTGCAAAGGAGGAAGAATGCTATTTATAGAGGATGGATGTACTCATGGTGAACTTCTTAGCATGGTACTAGATGATTACGATCTCGACATGGAAACCGATACTATAGAGTTAACATATTCACTGCCAGTTTCAATGTTGCAAGAAATGCCACCTAATACTCCTCCGATGCATGTCACAAATGATAGACAAGTAAGAAGCTTGGTTGAGTTATGTAAGCTGCACGTTGTACAATTATGTGTTGTTTGTGGGTATCGAGAGAATGCACATGAAGATGAGAAATGTGACGCAGATTGGGAACATGATGACGAGCAATACATCGATGAAAATCGGATGAAGATCTTTTAGAAGATGTCATGAAAAACGAGTGTGATAGTGAACCCGAATTTTACATGGAAGATGGAGATTATAGCATATATGGGAAGGTCAAAGATGAAGACGGAGACGAATACGAAGACGAAGATGGAATGCATCTTGTGAACGTGAATCAAGATGACTAAAACATATATGTCGGTTGGAGTTTTTCTAGCAAAGAGGAGTTGATATCGGCGTTGCGAGTGAGGAGTATACTTTCGAAAGAACTGTATGTGGCAAAATGTTGTGTTCCAGAGTGTAGGTGGAAGGTTAGAGCGATAGTGAAGGATGCACGTAACACTTTTTTGGTGACAAAATTCGAGAACGTTCATACATGTTCAGTGGCTGACCGATATGCTAACTTTAGATGCCATTCACCGAAATACATTGGCAAATTATTTGTAGATAGTTTTGGAACGATTGATGGAATAACACCAAGGAATATCGAAGAGTCAATGAAGACGATGTATAGTTTGAGGTTTGGTTAGACAACTTCATATCGATCATTGCTATATGCCCAACAATTGGTCCGCTGGACAGCAGAAGATGGTTATGGTAACTTGCCGGCTTATTTACATCTAATCCAAGAAGTAAATCTGGGAACTATTACAGGGCTTGAACTTAATGAGCAGAATAGATTGAAGTATCTAATTATTTCCTTTGGGGCCTCAATAGCCGAGTTTAATTTCTTTAGAAGAGTCATTGTGGTTGATGGATGTCATTTAACTGGGAGGTATGGTGGAGTTATGCTAGTAGCTGCGGCTCAAGATGGTAATTTTCAAATATTTCTATTGGCATTCGGTATTATTGACACTGAAAATGATGCTTCATGGGAATGGTTTCTTACCAAATTAGGTACTTGTTTTACACACAACACTCCATTGGTACTACTTTCTGACAGGCACAACTCCATAAAGAATGCGTGCAGCACAGTATTTCCTTGGGTAACACGAGGTATATGTTACTATCACCTTCAAAGTAACATAGTCACTAAGTTTAAATGTAAATAGCTCCTCTACTTAATCAAAGCAGCGACATACACCCGTGCCGATTTTGACCGACACATGGAGGAGTTGAGTCATATTAACCCCAAACTTGCTCGGTACTTAGTTGATGCAGACCCAAAGTTGTGGTCACGTGCTAATTTCCCAGGTGACAGATATAATATTCAAATGAGCAATATCGCAAAATCTCTCAATGCTGCGTTTAAGCTAGCTAGAGGATTTCCAATAACCTTTCTCTTGGAGTACATCCGAGAGAACCTAGGAAAGTGATTTTACAAAAGGAGAGAAGATGCTTTTAGTCTTTCAACATGTCATAGTAGGGGTGTAGAAATTTTTTTGGCCATACATGAAAAATATGCGGCTAAAACGATTGTTGAAAGCATAGATACATGGAAGTTTTATGCAAAAGTGGCGTGAGAAACTATCTAGTTGATTTGGAGCATTGAACATGTGAATGTGGTGTATATCAGACTGAGAAAATTCCTTGCTCGTACGTTCTTGCAGCAGCATTGCAAGCTGGTCTACACGTTACTACGCTTATATTTCCTTCGTATAGGAAATATTATTTGACTGTAGCGCAATGTCTTCCTCCGGTTGTGAAGATTCTTCCTAGAAGAAAGAATAAATCTAGATGGCAAACTTGGCTTGAGATTACTAGGATGCGACATAACAAAGCAAGTCGAACCTCCAAGCAATACAGTTGCTCGAAATGTAAACAACCGGGCCATATTCGGACCAATTGTGTAAGTTTCAATGTACCATTGTAATGGCATAAATTTCTAGCATGCAGTAAATTTAAACCACTCATTCCTTTTGGTAGGTAACAAAGCTGGAACATGAGTGATGTTGGAGATGACGAGGAGAAGTTGAAACGTTATGTTAGTATGTTATTCACGGATTATGAGTCTAATATTTTGTTATGGATGCCCATATATGAGTAGTATTTTGTTTATGGATGCTCAATTTATGATGTTATTCATGGATTATGAGTCTGGTCTTTTGCTTATGGATGCTCAATTTATGATGTTTTATTGAACATAAGTCTTCAAGTAAAACTCAGTCAGTACCGAAGTCTGCTACAGAAGTCTTCTAAAGAATTTAAAGAAGTCTACTAACAAAGTCTCCAGAAGAAGTCTACTAACAAAGTCTCCGGAAGAAGTCTACTAACAAAGTCTCCGGAAAAAGTCTACTAATAAAGTCTCTGAAAGAAGTCTACTCAACGAAGTCTCCGAAAGAATTCTACTCAAGGAAGTCTGTGAAAGAAGTCTACTCAAATGAATACCAAATATAAAGTTTACAATAGAATTCTGACCTAAAGCCAATAATGTCGTAAAAAAACCCCTAATTACAAAAACTTATCAGGTATCTTGCACTCGCAAATATATCAAATGCACGATACCAAATAACAAGTTTTCCTTGTAGTAGCCAATCAACAAAAATATGAGGCTTACAAGCTAGGGGTTACCCGTTAGTTAATAAATAAGTTAACCTATTTTTACTTCTCCTGGCCGACTAGCTCACCATATGTGTCCACATCCTTGTAGTCTCTCTTCTCTGTGCCCATAACGCCTGTCTCATCATAGATCTCGACACACAACTTACTCCTCATGTGAGGCACATAAGCATCACAAAAATCTTGTGGCCATGGTATCCCAAGTGCATGACACTCGGTGTACTTCAAGCAACTCCACAATCGCCACTTTGGATATTCTGAGGCAAAGATTGTACTACCTCATGTGTGTATTGTGTCATGTCCATGATAGGCCTGCATTCGGGGGCACCCAATTCTCGGAGAATGTATGGCACAATGACAGCAAAAGGTCTCACGCGCTCTTCCATATCTCTAACCATTCCCACTGCAGAATCCCAAATAACAATGTGCCTCTGAGGTATTGATATCCACAAAATAACCCAATGACTGTTCCCAACATTTAGTGGAGCGTAAATGTCATCCACATCCACTCCCCACGCCTTGTCACTACGGTAATAGGATGGCTCTTCTCCAGAGTAGTAATCAAGTGATCCACCGGGTAAGCGTCTCCCAGTCCTGTTTGGGTTGGGAGTAGACTCCTCAAACTCTTGAAATTTACTTGTCCACATTTGTTGAAATCTGCTATCAACCATACAAATTCTACTTGAACGGAACCATTCCAGGTGCTTTGCATAGCAACTCCTAAGAAGGTCAATCTCGGCATCAATGTGCTGTAGTTAAAAACAATTAGACAAACCAAGTCAGACAGGAGAAGTCTACTCAAGAAGTCTACAACAGGAGAAGTCTACTAACAAAGTCTACTACATGAGAAGTCTACTCAAGAAGTCTACTCACGAAGTCTACTACAAGACAAGTCTGGTAAAGAACTTTACCGTGTCTTCTAGCCATTTTTTCGCAGTTTTGAGGGTCCTGTACCATTCGATGGCAGAACCCTTAATCTTCCTTTTCAGCTTGTAGTCCCTACAACATCCAAGTCCAATTCCAATTACACAATATTTGCAACAATGTAATGTAGTTAAAAAGTAAAGACTGATAACTTACGGTTCTTCTTTCAATCTTTCACTCCATTGGTCGTGCTTTGCTTTGTCAAGCGGTGAGAAAGGATCATAGCCACCACTTGTCTTGTTTGGGATAATGCCTTTAACTGTGCTATTTCCTTGGTACGGACTCGTCTGTGTAGCAGCTAGCTTTCTAACCCTTTCAGTTTGAACACGCATCTTCTCTTGCACCTATTTGGTTTTCTTCTCTTGTTTATTTTGTTTATTTTGTTTAACAAGCTCGAAATCTATGTTGGGGAGTTTATTCTCTAGGACGACAAGGCTTTCCTCTCCATCGCCATTTACACTCTCACTTTGGACATTATTGTCCATCTGCAAATTGATTTTCAGGCACACAAAGTTACAATTCTTTTCATAAAATAATATAGTAAATTGAATTAACAAAATTTCATACATATCACAGAGATACTGAATACACAAACAGTAACATATTTTTTAGTTCAAAAAACAACAATAAGACAAGAAGCAGATGCAAATGAAACTACATGGATGCTTTCTTTTTACTACGGAGGGTATAAACTCGGGTATTTGTTGTAGAAGGTTTAAAACTAACCCCAACTAGCTGAACAGTCTCCGGGTCAGAATTTGCGGGGACGGAAGACTTGTGCTCATTCGATTTCACTTACTCCTTGATGCGCTTCTGATTTCTTCCTACAACTGCTTAATACCAGACACTATTTCAGCTAGAGTCTGGATTCCTTCTTGGCAGCTATGCATACCTTCCAACATCCGATGTTTTCCACTACAAAGCCCTTCTATCACCTGGGCCAACATCTTTTTACAGCATTGATCCATGAAATCCTTTAATGTCTCCAATGCGTTGTTGTCACTCTCATCAGATGAAGAGGTCTCCTCACTTCTTATGTTCCTTAGTCCCATCATCTGGTTCCTCACGGGTGCTCTTAGACCCGCCACTTTTGACCGTAACAGCTTTTTTAGCAACAAACACACCCGAATCCTTCCAATCAGACCAAATGAATCTCCAGTTACGACCTAACCAACCACCCAGCGCCTGTATAGTGTTGTCAACCGCTCTATCCTCCACATCATTATCCCAGCGTGGAAACATGTCTTCATGCATTTCTTAATGCAGGAGCGGACGCGGGTCTGCAGTTTTAAAAACAAACAAATAACCAAGAATTCAACCATATAATTCCATTAATTGTTAAACAAGTAATTAGGAAAGTCATACATGTTTGATCATATTCTCCCCAAGGTTCTTACGATTCCTAGATCCTTTGTATGCTAGCAAGAGCAGAGAATGATTACCAGAGACGAGTTCTGTATAATTCGCTGCAAAATCAGGGAGAGCATAATAGATCCAGACTTGAAAGACTTGTACAAATCCTTCAATGGTTTAGGCTTTGGACCTAGGAGTTGTCTGTTTAACCAAATCCACTAGAGTTTTGAAGCTAAGTCTCCCCCAGGGATAGGCCTCAAACGCAGCAATATCCATTTCTAATCTAGTCAGACTACGACGTGTGGCTTGGTCAGGCTTCCTCGCCTCAATAAAGGATGCATATATGGACAGATAGCCTAACCTCATCCGATTTTCATGGGTCCAACCCTCACACTCTTTAGTAGTAGCTAGCAACTCATCATAACTAGGTCCTATGTCTTCAGGCACTCCAAGCAGCTCCCAAAACTCTTGCATCGCTGGTGTAACTTCAGTGGCAGGCGATTCTAGGTCCTCTACATAATCACAGTTGAGCCCAGTTATAAACTGGAACTCAATCAGCGAGAATCTAATTGGTTGCACACCAATTAGAAACCAGAGCTCAGAAGTCTTCTTACACTGCAGCTGAAATGTGAGAAGATGATGCACTAGTCTAGAAGCCCAACCAAACCCCATCCCATGAAACTTCACAAAGACGTCGAGCCTTGAGTGGAAGAGTTCATCCTACTCATCAGGTCTGAGAGTTTCAGTCAGAGCATTAAAGAGCCTAGTATCTCCACTGTAGTACTTGATGCTCTTTGTTGGTTAAGGTTCACGACCCACAGTGAAAAGTCGTCGTGGAAAGATTGGCCTTTGCATCTGGGAACCTGCAAGAATATAGGAGACTCAAGAACCAATCAATTACACAAAAAAAAATACAGAATAAGTCTCCCAGAGAAGTCTTCCGTAGAAGTATCCCGGAGAAGTCTCCCTGAGAAATCTCCCCGAGAAGTCTCCTCGAGAAGTCTCCCCAAGAAGTCTCCACGAGAAGTCTCCACAAGAAGTCTCCCAAAGAAGTCTCCACGAGAAGTCTTCACGAAAAGTCTCCCCGAGAAGTCTCCATGAGAAGTCTCCCCGAGAAGTCTCCCCGAGAAGTCTCCACGAGAAATCTCCCCGAGAAGTCTCCACGTGAAGTCTCCCTAGGAAGTCTCCACGTGAAGTCTCCCTAGGAAGTCTCCTTTGGAAGTCTTCTCAGGGACTCTCTCTAGGAAGTCTACTCTGGAAGTCTTCCTCGGAAAGTCTCCTTTGGAAGTCTTCTCTGGAAGTCTCCAATGGAGGAATCCAGCAGAAGTCTCCTTCAAAGACTTCTTTGTTGAGAAACCGGCAGAAGTCTCTGTCGGAGTCTCTGACAGACTCAATAAAAAAAAACCGAATCAGTCCCAACTTCTTCATAAAAACAAATCAGTGAAAAAAAAAATTAAAATGCAACAATTTTTTTGTGATGTCTACGGTGGAGAAGCGACGGTGGTCGACATCGGCCAGAGATTGCAGGCGGCTAATGAAGAGGCGACCGCTGAAACATGCAGAACAAAAACAAAAAAAAAAACAAATTTAAGAAAAGAGCAAAAAATTTCATATGCAAGATTAAAAAAATTCTACACATAATACTTTCGGAAAGACGAGAAACAATGGTGGTGGTGCCGGAATCTAACGGTAGTGAAGCAAACGCGACTAGAGATGAGAAAAACGAAGAAGAAGAAAAAAGAGTCAGATCTAGATGAAGAAAATAGCAAAACGATCACAAAATAACATTAAAAGAGACGAAGGGGAACAGAGTAAGAGGAAGTCGAGAAGATCGGGATGAATACCTTCAGATTCGCTGCCGTTTGCTTCAGATCTGAAAAGAAAGACAAAAAAGTTAGAAGATGAAATGTAAAACACGAGCAAGAAGAGATAAACGGAGTAGAAGAGACGATCGGGATAGAAGATAAAGATGACCAGAATATTACTGCAGATTCACCGGAGACGACAAGGGCAACAATAGCGGCGGCACAGAAGAGATGAGAGAGAGAAGTAGATTGTGGCTAGGGTTTTCACAAAAGTGAAGTGAAAACTGTTTATATGAAGGGTAATTTCCGGTTTACTGACTCGGTAAATTTGTTAACATGAACCAATTTCAATTTTACTACCAAAGTAGACTTCAATATGAAGTCACCCACGAGTATACTTCACCCGAAGTCTACTAGTTAAAAGAAGACTTCAATATGAAGTCTTCTCCGTGTAGACTTCACCCGAAGTCTACTTGTGAAAAAGAAGACTTCACGTGAAGTCTCCTATAACCCCTAAACTTTAAGTAGTAGTAGACTTCACGTGAAGTCTACTATAACCCCTAAACACTAAATTCTTAATTATAAACCCTAATTACTTAATTATAAACTGTAAATTATCGATTATTTTTCGAAATGTTGGACCAAATATACTTATTTCTAAATATATGCACAATTTACCTCTTTTATTACAACATTTGAAATCCCACAAGATAACCATACCTTATTACTCTAAACCCTTAACACATGCATAGTTTGGTTATGAACCATGAGGTTTTGATCCTATCACGTAGTATTCTCATGAATTGTAAATTCTAAATTCTAAATTGTAACTCCTAAATCATTAACACTAAGTTCTAATTTGACCATATTATAATTTGTTCATTTAAACCCTAAACCCTACATTTTAACTTGATCGATACTATACATTTTTTTCCCCATGTTTAATCTAATTTTAGTTTTAATACATCATATTTGTTTATTATTAGATCTTGGAATCAACATATAAATATATTTACTCTTTAATTTTTAATTAAATATAAAATTAAAGAGTAAACTTCACGTGAAGTCTCTTTCTGGAAATAGTAGACTTCAAGTGAAGTCTTCTAACAGTAGACTTCACGTAAGTCTCCGTAATCTGCGAGAGGTATAAATGTAATTTTGTTATCAGATTTTTTGTTTACTCATTAAAGGTAAAATTATAAATTCTCTACCCATGTGAGTTAGTTTTGGAGAAAAAAACAAAAGGGTTACATTTTGGTATATTTTTATCATTTGCCCATGATTTTTTTATCTTTAATATCCTTCTTCAACATTATTAAGTTTTTGGAATAAAATTAAAAAAATTATAAATCAGAATTTTACAATACATATTATTTTACTTTACCCACAATTTTAAAATAATATCTTCGTCGACCAAAACTATCTCAATTAATGTTACAATTTTCACCTTGATTTAAAGTAATCTAATATTAAATTGATTTCTCTGATGAAATAAATTGAGTATGTAAGTTTTTAATGGTTAACATGAAAAAATAAATAAAAAATAAACAAATGACTCTCTGAAAAAAAATACTACAAATTGAATGAATGTTTGTAGTGAATGAAAGATTTTTGATGGATTGAAATTAGTTATTTTTGCTCTATATAAAAAAAACGATACAATATCCTAATTAAATAGCAATTATTAATGATTAAGATAACTATAAAAATATGTACATATCTTTATCGTATTAAAATTTAAATAATTGGTAAAATATTAAATCAAAAAAATTTCTTATCAAATTTTCGGATAAAAAAAATTATAATATTTTTATAATAAACATATTAACTTTGAATTAAAAAATTTAAATTAAAACAAAATAATTTTAATATGTAAAATAAAATATCTCTAAGTAATTTATGTAATTATCTATATTATAAAAAATAAGATTAAATCAAAATAAACACAAAATAATTTTACGTTTTATAATATTTTAGAAAATCTATGTTATTATATTCATATCAAAATAAAATAAATTAATTAATATTAAAATAAATTTTATTTTAATGTTAAGGGTAACTTTGTAATTTAAAGTTAGAGCAACTTTGTAATCAATCACGTTAAAATTAAACGTGGTGTTGACACGCAAGCCTTTTGGTAAAAACCACTTATCTAATAATAGATAAGATTGTTTTACTTTTCCTTTTGTCCGACTTATTTTTATTTTTTTGTTATTTTTATGTTTGGAAAGTATATAAATTTCCACCACGTACATTAATCAACTCTAAAGTTTAAATCGATAATAATTAAGGTGTAAATACAATTAATAATAGATTTTCTTACTAACCTCTTCGTCGACCAAAACCATCTCAATTGATTTGAATGCTTTCCATATTCTTATAACTTTCACCCTAATTTTGTATCGATCTAATTTTGGATTGATTTCTTCAATGAAAACAAATAGAATAGTTAAGTTTTTCGTGATCGACATGGTAAAAGAGAAAAAAATAAACAAAGCTTTGCGAACAAAAAATTGTAAATTTAATGAATGGTTATGGTGAATAAGAGTTTATGATGGATTGACAATTGATAATGTATGCTTTATATAGAATTAAAAATAATATTCAAATAGGAATAGAATCTATCAAAGATTATGATTATATTCAAATAGGAATAGGATTTATCAAAGTTTAATTTAAAAAAATTTAAGTAAATACAATCTTATATAGATTTACGAAATTTTACTTTTTTATATATAAATTTTAATATTAATTACGAATTATAAGTTTAATTATCTAAATTACCAAAAAATAAGTTATTGAAATTTTTTTATTCAAATAGGAATAGGATTTAGATTATGATAATATTTAAATAGGAATAGGATTTATGAAAGATAAAATATATAAAAAATTAATAAAAAATAATTATATGGTTTTGCGAAATTAATTTTGTTATATATAAATCTTATATATTATTATGAATTTTAAGTGTTATTATCTATATTACCAAAAAACATAAGTTATTGAAAAAAATAATAATCAAATAGGATTATGATTTATCAAAGATTATGATAATATTCAAATGGGAATAGGATTTATCAAAGATAAAATTAAAAAATTAAATAAAAACAATAATTATATGAATTTACGAAATTTAATTTTCTTATATGAATCTTATATATTATAATTTAGATTTAATTACGAATATTATCATATATTTAATAAATAGGATTAGGATTTCGTAATTAAATTTAATTTTGTAAATTTTATATAATTTAATTTTTTATATATAAATCTTATAATTAATTATCTATAAATCTTATATATTATAATTTATTCAATATAACAAAATTTAATTTTTTTAATAAAAATTTAATTTTTTTAATAAAAATTTCACTATTAATTACAAATTTTAAATATAATTATCTATATAACAAAAAAAAAAGTTATTATTTAAATATTAAAAGTAAACAAAATTTAATATAAAGGTAATTTAGTAATTTAATGTTAGGGTAACTTTGTAATTAATCATATCAAAATTAAATGTGGTATTGACACGTAAATTTTTTGACAAAAATTACTTCGTAAATAATATATAAGATCTTATAAAATACATTATCAAACTCCAAAACTGATGATTTATTCTTGTAAAATTTAAAATTATTGTTAAAATGCGATAATAACATCGATTTTAAATATTATTGGAGAGAAGGAAGCATCATCAGTTTTGAAGCGTGTTAGATAATTGTTGCATGAAAGATGAAAAAGCAATTCATGTAAGAAGTTATAAGATTAAAAACATAGAGAGATAGTCAAAGTAAATATTAGTGATGCTGACAAAATTGCATCATCGTTGACACGTGGTAGTAATTAATAATATTAGGGTACTAACATTGGAAAATTACTACGGTTGTGATATTATTGTCTAGTGATTTTATTAACTTTTTAATTTGTCAATTTCTTTCAAAATTTACTAATGTATAAAATGACAACGTAGTCGTGGACTGTTATTCAAAACACATCATGTATTTTATACGAAATTTTAAATATGAAATAATTTATTCTTAGGAAAATATTGATAATTAACATGTACGTAAATATTGATGACATGTACGTAAATATCTAGCGTTGTAGATTTTTTTTAATCAAATTTCGATTCTAGATAATTAAATAACCTTATATGATAGATTTTGAAATTTGTGAAGAATTTAAGTTATTAATCAGACAGTCTTGACAAGAAATAATAGTACTTATGTTATTTTATATAAAGTAAAATATGACTTTTCTTGAATTTTTCTTAGTTTTGTAGTTAGGATGATTTAGCTAATAATTCTGTCATTTGGATTCATCTCCACATAGATTAAAATAAATTTTAAAGAGTAAACTTCAGGATATAAATAGAGTCTTGTCAACAAGAGTGATGAAATCGTAATTTTAGTGTCTAATAATTTATAAAAAAGTATTACCACTAGCCCCTTTTTGGTACCCAACTTTTTTTTTTACAAAAATTGATTATTCTAGTAATATTGTTTGACCAACAAAACTTAAAGTGTAATGCCTTGCTCTATATATATTGGACAATAGATCAAATATATGGTCAAACCAAAGAAAATGGGTTCAAAGACATCACCACATTTAATTGCTCTTCTCTTATCTCTTATCATGCTGATTTTAGCTATCTCCTCTCAAGTGAGAGTCGTTGAGGCTACGAGCCGCAAACTTGGTAAGTTCTTATCTTTAGGATTTGATTACTTCACACCCATCATTCAGCTTAACATATGTTACTAGAGCCTCAAATTAACGAAATCAAACACTCACGCTATGAATTTGATTTTGCAGTAAGGGTAACACCAATAATCTACCATCCACCCTCAAAATCACGTCCAGCTTCCCGTGCATCGTTTAATTATAATCCTCGTCGACCGCGCAAACGTACACCGATTTTTGTTCCTGCTTCTTACAAGTCTCCTTAAGACTATAAGAACACAAGTTTCGTTTATGTTTTGGAATTTCAGGTTAATGTGAACAAAATAATGGATCTGATTTGGTTTTTTCATCCGAGTGTAAGAATAAGTGTACACTTACATTGTTGAAGTGTACAACTCCGTGTAACTTATATTTCTGGTGGTTATACAATACGTATTCACTGTCTACATATTAAATTTCACAGATTTATAATTTAAAAATGTTAATCATAGCTACAAGAAAAAATCTTTCGACTTGGTTTTCAGGGCCAGTCAATTTCACTTGGTCTATGTATGTTGAACCGAAGAAATTGACCGGTGTCAATCGATCGATCTACACTCAGTGTGACACATAGTTTATGCCTAAGTAGGCAACAAATTTAGAACCTTATTTTGTATTTATAAGCATATGAATACAAATATATTATATGTGGCAATAAAAGCTACAAGGTTCGATCACCTAAAGTTTTGATTCTGTGTTTCGCACCCTACTCGAAGCAGTCTCATCTAAACCAATCGTGTGGATAAGAATCTCTCTAAGAAGAGACTCTCTCATCTTACTGTACACGTGTCCATCAATTCCTCTCTTACTAATCTCCTCTCCCAACTTCACGGCGGCTTCAACCGTCTCCGTCACGCTATCGTGCGCCGAATCCACAATACCAATCCTTAAACCTTTCTCCGCCGTCAATTTCGCCGCCGTTAACATCACATCTCTTCTCGCTGCTGGAGAATCGATTTTCATTCGAATCATAGCCATAAACCACGCCGGAACTATCAGATCAATGTCAAGCTCACTCATATACAAATATCCTCTATCGCGACGCATCAGTATATGATCATGACTCATCGCTAGTATAAATCCCGCGGCGGAGGCGTGACCTGTAACGGCGGCGATAGTTGGCATAGGAAGAGAAATGAGATCGGCGACGAGAGATCTGAGTTTGGAGTCCATGACAGCAGTGAGAGATGGATTTGATTTAGCTAAGGCGAGATCGTAGCCGTTAGAGAAGAATTTACCATCTGCTGTTGTGATGAGTAGTGATTGTGATGATGATAATGAATCAGATCGGATTTGGCTGATGGTGTATCGGATTGAGTCGAGTAATTTAGGATTTAAACGGTGTTCGCCGTCGCCGGTGAGTCTCAGTATGAAAACTCGACCACGTTTCTCCAATGAACACATGTTGATTTCTCTCTCTGAATGACCAAATGTACTTGATAATACAAAACTACATGCCAAAATATAATATGTGAATTATGTTAAATACTACAAAAAATTACTTTGACCCTATATAATTGTTCTTTTGAAACCACCACTAGTTGTAAAAGATAAAAAATATTTAGTCTGTTGCTTACATGTTCCAACTTTTTTCAGTCGATCCATTTGATAAGAAAAACATAACTGTTTCAATTTTAATTTATTTTAGAAGAAGATTTGCAGTCTGTTCTACCCAACTGCTTCTGTCATTTTGTTAAATGGATGGTTATTATGAGTAGTGGAACCTAACCACGGACAATAAAGAGCATATGAGAAGATACATGATATTTGGAAGCTTTATACAATAACAACCTCATCTGCAAAAATAAGTAAATGAACTACTAACCACTAATAAAGAAAACAGTTGCAGGATTTCTTAATCAGAAGAGTTAACAGCTACAATAGTTTATAAGAGACTAGAAACATTGATCATTATGTCTCAAACTTCCTCCTATAAGGAGACATCACCGGATAAAAAAAAGACAAAATCGAGACTTAGAATAACTCGGCACATATCAAAAGCTAATATCATTGTTACTATATTCAACAGCTCTAGCTCTCTTTCCCTTCCTGAGAAAATAATCACTAACTAAACCATCAATCGTAAAAAACAAGATATAAAGATATATATACAAAACTACCGAATCTAAAACCTCACAACTGAAAAAGCAAACTTTACAATCACTAACGTTAAGAAGATTCATCATATTTCAATAGAACACTGGAAACCACAAGAACACTAGATTTGAATCTTTGAAGCACAGATCGAAGCAAAATAGCTAAAACTAGGTAAATATAAAATAGTTAAAGCACGCCATTTCCAACACCTTGTTTCACTTTCTTCGCCTGCTTCTTTAGGAACTCATGCGCCAATTTCTCAAGTTACTCTTCTTCCCCTTCTTTCCACTCTTCAAGTCTCTTCTCCACGTTTACATGTTTCAATCTTCGATATGAAGGATATGTGTTGTTTATAAATACATATATATGTATGACTTTGGTTAATGATAGAACTCTGTTTTTAAAAAAACAGAATACTTTGATTAACTAATCATATACATTAAGAGAAGCAACACGTGTCAGTAAAAAGGTAAGATCCATTGTTATTAGCAAAACTAACTAACCGACTTTGATCTCATATATATATAAGAGATCATAAGAAAAATGTGGTGAGTTTTTATGGAAAGGAGAGAGATCTTCAATGAATTACTGAGAGAAAAACAGAGAGGGATTCTCCTTCAAACATTGTTTTTCTTTGCTATTCTTCTTCTTCTGTAATTGCTTATC
>OVAX01000708.1:277-67468 GCA_900406405.1 Lepidium africanum | reverse complement strand
AGAGACCCACGAGGAAGACTACTAATTCAAGTGACAAGATCATCAAACCGGTTGTACAAAATGTCACTCGAGATTAGTCATCAAAAGTGTCTTCTCGCCAAAGACGATGACATCACGTGAACTTGGCACTTACGGCTAGGGCATGTGAGCTTTGGGGTGATGAATAACATGTTAAGAAAGGTNTTTGGGGTGATGAATAACATGTTAAGAAAGGTGATGGTTATTGGATTACCGCAAATAAGCCATGAGAAGAGCCTATGTAAAGTTTGTCTAGTTGGAAAACAAATCAAAAACTCGTTTCCAACAAAGACAAAATTTTTTGCACAAAAGGTTTTAGAGCTGATTCATGGGGACTTATGTGGTCCAATTTCACCTAGAACTCCAGCAAGAAATCGATATATCTTTCTATTGATAGATGATCATTCAAGATATATATGGTCCTCCTTATTAAAAGATAAAAGTGAGGCGTTTGATCGGGTCAAAAAGTTTAAAGATAATATTGAGAAGCAAAAAACTTTGACCATCAAAACGTTTTGCACCGATAGAGGAGGAGAGTTTACTTCCGCTGAGTTCAACTTGTTTTGTGAAGAATATGGGATCGCAAAACATCTAACTGCACCATATACACCTCAACAAAATGGTGTAGTTGAGGGAAGGAATCGTACTCTTATGGAGATGACAAGGAGCTTACTTAAAGAGATGAAGGTACCGAATGAATTTTGGGGAGAAGCCGTACGACATTCAACCTATCTTATCAATAGGCTACCAACAAAAGCTCTAAAAGGACAAACACCTTTTGAGAAATTCATGGGAAGAAAACCAAATATCGAACACTTAAGGGTTTTCGGTTGTGTTGCCTATGCAAAAATCAATGGTCCACATCTTAAGAAGCTTGATGATAGATCAAGGATTATGATCAATCTTGGGTCTGAATCTGGTTCCAAAGCTTATAGGCTTTATGATCCAATCACAAGAAAGGTGATTGTGAGTAGAGATGTAATCTTTGATGAAGGAAAAGCTTAGGATTGGGAAACTATCAAAGAAAACGATAGAGAACCGGGTATGTTCAATATTCATCAAACGAATCTTGGAGGAGAAGTACATGAACCAGAAGATGATCTTGATGAACATGAAGAAGGAGGAGAAGAACTCGAAGAAGCAATAGACCAAGAAGAAGAAGAAGAAATGCGGATCTTCAAAAGCAAAGAATATTGGTCTAAAGTGGATCTTCAAAATCAAAAGGAATGCGGATGGATCAATAAACAAATACAAAGCAAGACTAGTAGCCAA
Source organism: Lepidium africanum (assembly GCA_900406405.1). Classification (NCBI taxonomy): domain Eukaryota; kingdom Viridiplantae; phylum Streptophyta; class Magnoliopsida; order Brassicales; family Brassicaceae; genus Lepidium; species Lepidium africanum. The sequence goes on along the minus strand of OVAX01000708.1, from coordinate 66,178 downwards.
GGTTTATGTGCAAAAACATGTTATCGATTTCAAGGAAGTGTTTGCACCCGTCGCTAGACTCGAAACTATACGACTTCTCATAGCTCTCACAGCTACAAACGGCTGGAAAATTCATCATCTATATGTTAAAACAGCCTTCTTGAATGGAGAATTGAGTGAGGAAGTCTATGTGAGTTAACCGGAAGGCTTCATTAGCAAAGGAGGAGAAAACAAAGTCTATAGACTACACAAAGCTTTGTACGGTTTAAGACAAGCTCCAAGAGCATGGAATATGAAACTCGACCTTGTTCTCAAAAAGATGAACTTCAAGAGGTGTGTAAAGGAGTCCACGGTCTGAATAAAGAAATAAAAGAATGAATTTCTGATTGTAGCAATCTATGTCGATGATCTCTTCATTACCGGATCAATTCAAAGAATCATAAAGCAATTCAAGAAAGATATGTCAAGAGAGTTTGAGATGTCGGATCTAGGTAAGTTGACATATTATCTTGGAATTGAAGTAATTCAAGATAATGGTGGGATAAAGATAAAGCAAGAAGGATATGCTAAAGGGATCCTCAAAGACATGAAAATGGACTCGTGTAATGCAGCCCAAGCACCAATGGAATCGAATTTAAAACTTTCTAAAGCTGAAAACGAATCTGAGATTGATGCCACGAAGTATAGACGAACGATTGGATGTTTACATTATCTAGTTCACACAAGACCGGACATAGCATACGTGGTTGGAGTGTTAAGTAGATATATGCAAAGTCCAAATGAATCACATGGAAAAGCACTCAAACATGTCTTAAGGTACATCAAAGGTACAACTGACTTTGGTTTACACTTTAAGAGAAATGGATCAAGGACAATCATTGGGTATAGTGATAGTAGTCACAACATTAATCTTGATGACGGTAGAAGCACCTCCGGGCATGTCTTTTATCTTAGCTCATCACCGATCACTTGGACATCACAAAAACAGTCCACAGTTGCTTTATCCTCATGTGAAACCGAATTCATGGCTGCCACCGAAGCTGCAAAACAAGCAATATGGCTTAAGGAGCTAATGAAAGAAATCGTGGATGAAGACAAGAAGGTCAAGCTAAGGATCAACAACAAATTGGCAATTGCACTCACAAAGAACCCGATTTTTCATGGAAGGAGTAAACACATACTCTCTAGATATCATTTCATTCGAGAGTGTGTGGAGAACAACCAAATTGAAGTTGAGCATGTAGCCGGTGAAGAACAAAAGGCGGACATTCTCACGAAGCCATTAGGAAGAATTAAGTTCAAAGAAATGAGAGACAAGCTAGGTATCATCGAGATCATTGCTCCTGGAGTTCAAGTCGGAATTACGGAGGTGAATATTGAATAATTCTTTAACTTAGACTCCAAGTTATCTTTAGATAAGAGTTAGTTACTAGAGATAACCCCAAATAAAATATGATAAAATTTATGTAAATTAAATCCTAATAGGAATAGGGAGTTAGCCTAGTTCCTAATAGATTAGGGAGATTAGCCTAGTCTATAAATAAAGTCATTAGGGAGAGTTGTTTCCTAAGACATTAAGTTAAAAGTATTTTGGTTAAGTTTTGAGAGAGTTTCTTAATCAATAAAAAAGAGCAAGTTCTTTAATTCTTTGGGCTTAATACGATTTCATATATTAGAATACTTTGTTCAAATTTTACAAGGTTGAAATATATAAACTGGCAGAAAACAAAAATGTCTTTGAAAATTGAGCGTAAAAAAAGAAAAACTAGATGAAAAAATGAATGCTAGAAAATAATTCGGAACAAGCTACTTAAAACAAACCCTTAAAATATAAACCTAACAAAACTAGATGATGGGACCGTAAATAAGAGATCACTAGTGAACAACAAGGAATCTGTTCCTACAAGAATTACATTTTAGGAAAAGGTCTTAAACTTCAGCTTCAATGTGTAACCTGACGTGTTATAGTTTAGAGTTTGAGTTATGGATCGGATTCAGTTATTAGAAAACAAATATATGTTTTGTCTAACATGGGAGCACTACATAATTTATTGTAAAAGATTAGCTTATTGTTAAGCATAAAATAACAAACTAGCACCAAGTCATTGGAAAAGACAAAGTCAATGCTTTGTGTTCTAAAGATAATAATTTAGCACCAAATTAATAATCTATATATATATATATATATATATCACTTATAAAAGACTTAGAATTCGTCTTACAATAATGATTTAGCACCAAGAATAGGAAAGGTCAATAAAATGTTTTGGCTTCAAGGAGAAGTAGAAGAAACCTAAAGTCATCAATGGAGGGTCGTTTGTTGAGTAACAATGGTCACATCGTCGACATTAGCGTCTCTTCCGATTATTCATTTAGTTTTATGCATGGACTTGGAGCTGTATTTAGCATGGTCGACTTTATTACGACCATCGTAAAAGTTATTACAGCCGCAATTGTTCTAAGAGAGACAAAAGGTGAACATTCAGAAGCAACATGGATCATTGCTGATACTTGTGTTAGTATTGTCAATTTCCCAATTATATGTTGGAGTTTGTGGCAGATCCATGATCATATCTCAGGAATAACACCTCCTTCATACAGACCTAGGTATATTTCTTTTTTCTCTTTTTGTGGTAAATGAGTATAAGTTATTAAATAAAAAATGTTTTAAAATTAAAATTTATTGGTCTAATTGTTGATAAAAAAATCGTATTTAGTTTTATTAAAAAGCAAAGTTATTAATGGATAATAGTTTTTTATTGGTTTTTCAGTGCTTTAGACAACGAGAATGAAATTACAGGAATTTTCTCGAAGATTACTTCCCTTGTTGGTATGATTTTTTTTCCACTTTATCATCTCTAAGTCATTCAAATGACATCTAGTTTATTAGTGCATTGAACAATTTTGATGTTTATTCAGCTTTCCTAGGAGTATCGACATGGAATACGTGTTAACTTTTTTGAAAACAATGATGTATATTTTCTTTGCGGTTTGGTCTGTGGCTTTCCTTTGGGTTTTCCTTCACAGATTATCATCATCTATTGGAGCTAAGGGATTCGATTGTGAAGTACAGGTTTCAGACTAATCACTTCTCATGATTGTTTCTTCATTCTTTCCAATTGTTTGTAAATTCTGTTTATTTCGGTTCAACCAAAATCTGGTGTTTGGTCATGGTAAACCAGACCAAACCTTTGTGTATATGTTCTCCGATTACTGAAAGGAAAACAGGTTGGTTGTTGAAACAAAATTGATATGGTATCAGAGCTCCAAGATCCTTTGAGAATTCTTTGAGCTTGTTTCTTCTTTTCCGGCGAAAGAATCGGTGAGATTTCGGCGATAGATTTCGTCTTTGTTTACTGCTTTACTGCTTAGTCTTCGTCGTTGCTGTCATGTGTTCATCGATGGTGATTTAGATGAACAAAACAATCAAAATCATGGAGCGATGGTTGCGATTCCGGCAATGAAATCGCCGTACACTCTGTCAAGTTCTGATAACCCAGGATCATTGATTTCTCCGATTCTCTTGAATGGCGACAATTATAACGAGTGGTCAGTGGAGTTCTTGAATGCTTTGAAAGCTAAGAGAAAGCTCGGATTCATCAACGGTACACTGGTTAAACCGCCGGTGATAGATCCAGATTATGAAAACTGGCAAACAGTGAACTCGATGTTGATTGGTTGGATTCGTGCTTCAATCGAACCAAAGGTAAAGTCGACTATGACNCGTGCTTCAATCGAACCAAAGGTAAAGTCAACTGTGACCTTTATCTCTGATGCACAGCTGCTTTGGGAAGAATTGAAGCAACGGTTTTCTGTTGGTAACAGTGTTCGTATTCATCAGATTAAAGAAAAACTTTCTTTGTGTAAACAAAATGGTAGAACAGTGCTTGATTACTATGGTTCTTTGTGTTCTTTGTGGGAAGAATTACAAATTTATAAACCGCTTCCTTCCTGTACTTGTGGAGCGAGGATACAGATTTCTAAAGAAAGAGAGGAAGAGAAATTGCATCAATTTCTCCTTGGTTTAGATGATAGCAAATTTGGGAGTGTTTGTACTACTCTTATAGGACTTGATCATTTGCCATCTTTAGCTTCCGCTTATTCTCGTGTAGTTAGAGAAGAACAAAGATTAGCTTCTTCCCTGGAAAAAGAATATAATCAGAATGATGTTGGTTTTCATGTTCGTGGAGAATTAAATCCAACAAATGGAAAAGCTCAGTTTTCTTCAACAATACTTGGAAGTACTCGTCAATTGATATGCACACACTGTGGAAGGTCGGGACATGAGAAGAAAGGATTTTGGCAGTTAGTTGGTTTTCCTGATTGGTGGTTGGAGAAAGCTGAGAAACAAGCAAATAAGAATGTGGGAAAGACAAGAGGGATATCTGCAAATCGGGATAGAAAGCCTCCAACTGCAACAGCTAGAACAACTAAAGCAACTACTTCAAATGGTTTTGTGTTTCCTGAGCTGTCTCTTGATCAATGGCAGACTCTTCACCAGCTTTTGAATGAAAAGAAAGTGGAGGGAGCTTCCGGAAACAGGGATAAACTTTCAGGTAAGAAAAGGTCATATGATGTGATAATTGATTCTGGAGCCTTATATCACATGTCAGGAGACCTTTCTTCCTTACAGAATGTTCAAAACATTCCTTCTTGTACAGTAGGATTTACTGACGGAAATAGCACGTTTGCAATGCAAATGGGAACTCTTGCTCTCTCTGATTCCTTGCTATTATTTAAAGTTCTTTATGTTCCTTCTCTAAATTGTACTCTGGTTTCGGTTTCTACACTTCTCAAAGAAACTACTTGTGTTGCTCTTTTTATAGATTCTTTTTGTATTTTACAGGACCATTTATCGAAGAAAATGATTGGAGCGGGTAGGGAATGCAATGGCGTGTACTACTTCAGTGATGTTCCGGCCAGTCTCCACTCAATGTCTGTAAAAAATGAATCTTTACTTTGGCACTGTAGGCTAGGACATCCCTCTAGCTCTACTCTTTCTCGTTTTTCTTTTCTAACTGACAAAATTTCTCAGTTTGATTCTCATTTCTGTGATGCTTGTTTGAAAGCAAAACAAACTCGACATAGTTTTTCGGAGAGTATCAATAAAGCTGCTAGTTCTTTTGATCTGATTCACTGCGATGTCTGGGGTCCCTATAGGACTCCTTCTTCTTGTGCCACTTACTTCTTAACAATTGTTGATGACTTCTCTCGTGCAGTGTGGGTCTATCTTTTACTCTCAAAGTCTGATGTTAAGCGTGTTTCGAAGGAATTTTTTGCTTACGTTAAGCGTCAGTTTGATAAAGATATTAGAGTATTTCATAGTGATAATGGGTTGGAGTTTATGTGTTTAGGAGATTTCTTTAAGGAACAAGGAGTCGTTCATCAAACTTCTTGTGTTTATAGCCCANATATTTTTAAGGAACAAGGAGTTATTCATCAAACTTCCTGTGTTTATACTCCCCAACAAAATGGGAGGGTTGAAAGAAAACACAGGCACATTTTAAATGTAGCTAGAGCTATGTTGTTCCAATCTTCTCTTTCGATTAGTTTTTGGGGAGAAGCAATTCTTACTGCAGCTCATGTGATTAATCTGATTCCGAGTTCCCTTAACAAAGGGATGTCTCCTTATGAAGTTTTGTATGGAAAGAAACCTAACTATACTCATCTTAAAGTCTTTGGCTCTGCTTGCCATGTTCATAGCAAATATAGGACTAAAGATAAGTTTGCAGAGAGGAGTATGCAATGCATCTTCGTAGGATGTCTTTTTGGTCAAAAAGGATGGAATGTTTATGATATTGATAAGAAAAAGTTTTTGGTTTCTCGTGATATAATTTTTCATGAAACAGTGTTTCCTTATACTAATCTGGTTGTTGATGAAGCTTTCTCTATTGACAAAAGTGATTCTACTGATGAAGACTGGTTACCTTTGTCAACGGATAAGGGTGATAGGGGGAGTATACATGAAGTTCAACAACATTTTCCTGCCAATTCATCTTTGCAAACTTTCATTTCTTCATCCGATATTCTCAAAACTTATTCATCTTCCACTGCTTTACCTTCTTTATCTCTTGTCTCTCTCATGTCTTCTCTTGTAGGTGAGACATTCAGGACAGAGTCTAGTGAATCGAATGGTGCCACTAATTAGGCGAGTGATGTTGCTGAAGCAACAAAACGATCTTCTTCATCATCGCCTGCCAATCTTTATCCTGTAAATGTGGATAAACAAACTACGTCTAGTGCTACTGATGATGTTGCTACAGCTGTGCGATCCTTAGTACCATCTGCAGCAGAAGTTCCTCTACAATGCAGTGGTCGTACTTGTAAACCCTCTGTGAAACTTCAAGATTATGTACAATACAATGTACAAACAACAAATGTCAATTCCTTAACTGCTTTTTCAGTAACAACGAATGACACAGGTACTTCTCTTTACCCTATTCCTGCTTATATTACTGATGAACAGTTCTGTGCGAGTCATAGAGCCTTCTTAAGCAAAATTCTTGAAGATAAAGAGCCGAGGCACTTTGGAGAAGCTGTTCGACTTAAAGTTTGGAACAATGCGATGACTAAAGAGATCGGAGCACTTGAATTACAGAACACTTGGGATATAGTTGACTTGCCTACAAATAGAGTTGCTTTGGTTCTCAATGGGTCTACAAGACTAAATACAATTCAGATTGGACGGGACTGTTGAAATATACAAAGCAAGGCTTGTGGTACTTGGTAACAACCAAGTTGAAGGTGAAGATTATTTCGAAACGTTTGCTCCTGTTGTGAAGATGACGACTGTACGATCTTTGCTTCGTCTTGTTGCTGCTCATGGCTAGGATGTATATCAGATGGACGTTAACAACGCCTTTCTCCACGGTGATTTGGAGGAAGAGGTTTACATGAAGCTGCCACCGGGTTTTCGTCACTCACTCCCAAATAAAGTTTGCAGACTACAAAAGTCTTTGTATGGCCTGAAGCAGGCGCCTCATTGCTGGTTCAAGAAGCTTTCTGATGCATTGCTTCGTTTTGGGTTTACTCAGTCCTACGATGATTACTCTTTCTTCTCTTACAAAAAGAACGACAAGGTAATTCGACTGCTCGTATATGTGGATGATCTGGTTATATGTGGTAATGACAATTATTTTGTTCAGAAGTTCAAAGATTATCTTAGCAAGTGCTTCTCCATGAAAGACTTAGGAAAGCTCAAATACTTTCTAGGTCTGGAAGTTAGCAGAGGAAAGGAAGGTATTTTCTTTTTCAAAGAAAATATTCTCTTGATATAATTTCAGACAGTGGAAATTTAGGTTCCAGACCTGTAGCCACACCTTTAGAGCAAAATCAGAAACTTGCAGAGGATGATGGCCCTGTTCTTTCTGATCCGACTAAATATAGACGATTGATTGGACGTTTGATATATTTGACAAACACAAGACCTGATTGTAATTACTCTGTCCATGTGTTATCTCAGTTTATGCAGAGCCCACGAGAAGCACATTGGACTGCAACTCTTAGATTGGTTCGTTACTTAAAGGGTTCTCCAGGAACAGGTATTCGGTTAAAATCTGATACTGACTTGTCTCTTACAGTGTGGTGTGATGCAGACTGGGCTTCATGTCCTGTTACTTGCCACTCTCTGTCTGCTTATGTTGTGATGTTGGGCGGATCTCTAGTCTCTTGGAAGACAAAAAAGCAAGACACAGTGTCTCATTCTTCTGCTGAAGCGGAGTACAGATCAATGGCAGCTACTTTGAAAGAAATTAAGTGGTTTCGTCATCTGTTGTAGGAGCTTCGTGTTCCTAATTCTAAACCAGCACGTCTTTTTTGTGATAGCAAAGCAGCCATACACATTGCCTCGAATCCTGTCTTCCACGAGAGGACTAAACACATCGACACAAACTGTCACGCCGTTAGAGATGCAGTTCGAGATAACACAATCACTCTGCATCACGTTGGAACGAAGGAACAGTTAGCAGACATTTTGACTAAAGTCTTGGGACGTGATCAGTTCCAGTTTTTCTTAGCCAAGTTGGGTGTTCACGCTTTACACACTCCAACGTGAGGGGGAGTATTGGAGCTAAGGGAATACGATGGTGAAGCAGAGGAAATAGACTCTCACTTCTCAATTTGATTAATTGATTCTCCTCAACTGTTTTGTAATTTTGGTTTATTCCGGTTAGACCGAAATGTAATATTTGGTTTGGGTGAACCAACCTAAACTCTCTGTACATATTTTCCGATTGATCAAATGCAAAGGCACACAGTTGAAAACAGAATTGATACATATTTATATGGAACATTTAACCCCAAATTGGAAAAAAAAACTCGGCAAATATAGGGTTTTTGATATATTTTCTTAAATAAAAATTTTTATTTTTCACTTAACAAATAGGGTTTGTTGAAAAGGAATATTTTATGTGATTAGTTACTATTCTAATCTTTTCATACATTAATAATTATAGATACATTGTTTTGTCAACTAATGTAATGTTTACAAAAGGGTGATCCTGAAGTAGTCCTCTTACATTACGGACAAAATCATGCCAACATTATCAGATATTATAGGCAGATAAAAATAATATGCCCCAATTCATAAAAAAAATTACAAAAATAAGACCAAAATTTTACAAAAAATTTTCTAACTAATTATGTTTTAGTAAATAAAAGAAAAGTAAATCAATTATTCTTTTGTATGACATACTCGAACAAGTTAAATTTGACACATTAAATTATTAAATTATGATGATTTGTAGATTAAAATTTTTTTTAAATTAAACAAAAGTCCAAATATTTATTTATATTGTTTAGATCCATATGTTTATGTGTCTATTATTTGTGATAATATATGTCCCTAAATTATTTTAAAAAATAATATACCCCAAACCAATATTTAAAATTTTTAGCTTGAGGCACGACCCTGATTACGAATTAAGAAATTGATCTTAAAATTTAAACATCATGATATAAGAGATAAAGAAAACTTTAAATAGAATCTTGAATCTTACGAAGTCTTCCTAATATGGAAAAGAACTGATAAATCCAGTGTTTTGAAAACCGAATCAGACCGGTCGGTCCGACCGGTTTGACTGTGACTTGGTACTAAAACCGATTCGAGTGTAATTAAAATCCGGATTTCAGTTAAACCCGAAAAATCAGTCAAAAAGTGGTACAATCGGTGAACCGAGTCAATATTAAAACCTGGTTTACTAACAATTTACATTTAAAAAAAAAATTACTATTACGTTTCTTTTTTCATAAAAATATAAAATTAGAAGTCTTAAAACAAAAATTTACACCATAAGTCTGTTTTTATTATATTTTCCAGATGTTTTGATTTTAATTTAATACTAATAGAGATGGTGTTTGTAATTTATTTATAACAAATGATATCAATAGATCATTTATATAAAAATGTATTACTAATATGTATTATTTTATATATTTTATTACGTTTTCAAAACAAAAAATTTAAGTAACTCTAAAGAAGATTGATTTAAAAGACGACGAATATAATTAAATAAAATAAATTAATATTTTCTTTTAAAAAAATTAGTTTAATACTTTTGTAGAGTATTTTTTATTATTTCTCTTATCAAATTTGTTTACTTGTATATTATTTCAAAATTTTAAATGTGTTATATTATCTTTGTAGAATATTATATTATTCATCTTGTCATATAATTTTGAATCATGTATTATATATATATAATAAAATTTGAAAACCCGATTTGACTGGTTAAACCGGTCTGACCAATTATATACTAATATTGCCGGATCGATATCCGATCTGGTTTTCAAAACATGGATAAATCTTGAGGAGAAGCCACAATTTTAGAAATTCTGAGTTGTTGGCCGCGGAAGCCACCTCTTCTAGCTATATTATCGAAAATCACGTTATAGGATTGAATAACTATATATTTAAATCAATAGCTATTTATTTATGTTAATTTGATAAAATGCATTTGGAATGAATAGGACTGCATCATTAACAACAGTATTGATTACTACAAAAACTATAAGAAAAAGGAAGGAAATGAATAGAAACGAAATAAAGAAGATTTTGTTTACATATGAAAAGTATATCTTTTTGAAACAATATATCAAAATTTTTGTTTGGATATCATTTGGAAATATATCTTCTTCCATTTTAGCCACATGATTAGTTCCAATTTTTGGATATATATACTTAATTCTTCGCTTTTGCCTACGTGATTAGGTGGAATTTTCTTTGAGATTTTGTAGGGTCATAGTGAAAGTAGTCTATATCACACCCTTAATGAAAAGTTTATTTTGCTTTTAGTGTCAATAACAATTAATATATAAGTGACTTTTGTCAAATAATGAAATGTTTATTGTGTTTCGGAAAAAAAAATGAAATGTTTATTTTCTCAAATTTTTACTACTATATAGACTTTAATTTCAAAAAATCATGTAGCCTCGTATAATAAAGTTTTTAGTTTAGATTATGTATCGAGTCTTCTTAATTTAGTTACTAAAATAAAAAATAATAATACAATATTTCTATAAATGTACTTCCCAAATAACTCAACATGTGGAGGTGTAGGGGGGCTTTCTTTAGTCTCCACATATCTCATCTCTATTTATTGGCTTGAAGAGTTTACTCATGCGTATACGTCTATATGCAATGCATTCACGTTCCAATCTTCACCTATACCTCATGGTACGTCATATAATACATACGTATATACGTTCCAATCTTCGTTTAGAGGTAACAAATAACCACCACATTTTGTATATTTTGTGTTTAGTACTTTTATAACATTTGGTCGACGTCGATATGTTTCTCGATATTCTTCAGTAATCCCCCGTATTGGCACGTGTAACAAAAATGAAGAGTGGAGTATGTAAAACAATGCTGAGTCGTCAAAAAACACAGAAAATACACGTGGTTGTCATACGTTGTGCACAAGCTACTTCGTCGTGTCTGCTTGGTACGTTACAATCAAAGGCGTGTTTCTATTATTAGTATGTTTTGTATTTATACATGGAGACATTACATTTCTGTCGGAATATTGGGTGAAGCAATGCATCGAAATATTTTTAAAAATTTTATTGTATAGAATCTATCTTCATGCGGTGACACACCTCGGAGTTGCAGATATCTTTTCATGACAGTGTGCGTACGTAGTTTTGCAGAAAATAACATTGTCGCTTTATGCAATGGCACTATCAACATCATCTAAATGATTTTTGTGTTTTTCAAAGTGATTCGTGTCCATACCCAAAAAAAGAAGAAAACGAAGAGAGATTCTTGATTACATACATATATTTAGGCGGTGATTAAGTGTTCACAATTTCCAAGGATCTTCACCGATCCAAGCCCAAACTTTGCGAAGTATTCGATCTACAGAGTATAATTTATTTTTCGATATTTATGCAATATTGTAGTATATTGGATAATTAACCCTTTCGTAAGAAATAAAATACTATAGAAATGATATAAATTTGACAATTTCATTATTTAATATCCCACTAGCCGTTGGGGGTAATGTTTATAAAAGACGACAATAAAATTTTATGTAATTGATCTAAAAGTATTATCCCAATGATAATGAGCTAATGATTAATCTTGATAGCTGAAAGGATCAAATCCTTCTCCAATAGATTTTCTGAACTCTTTCCAATACTGCTTGGCTTCCGTGTCTTTGTCTAACATCGTGTATATAATTGCCTGTACTTTCAAAACCACATTAGTTTAATTTCAATTGATACCATAATTAAGACATAAATGAACATAGAGATTTATATATGTTCACAATCGAACCTTATAAAGAGGGATCCGAACATCAGAGATCTGGGCATTATCATCATTTAGACAACCATACTCACAAGCTTCTTCATACCTTTCCTAATATATTAATTGTCCAATTAAAGTTTGAAACAAGAGATTGCATTTTAGAATCGTTACATGCATAAAATATTAGTATACACGAAAATTAGAAAAAAAATTACCAGCAATATTAGAATCTCAACAAGAGCCATCTGGACGTTGAATTCGGCCTCAGACTCGTTTTTGTATCGCTTGTTTGCGTCCCGAAGGAGCTGCACTGCTTCTTCGCTTTTTCCTTCCTTCATCTTCCGTACCGCCTCCATCTACAATTCTCATCATTAATAATTCATATTTGGTTAAATTTTTCTAATTTTTTAGGTACTAAGAAAAAATAAATCCGAATCTTTCGTTTGTGAACGCTCCTAGTCTTAGTCAAAAAGGATCAATAACTTACATGTAAGAAATTGAAGAAATATTTATATGTTTTCAGATTGTACCTTAATGGACTCAATATCTTCCTTGGAAGGGGAAGCAGGAAGTTTGTGAAGATTGAATGATTTTTGAGAAGGAATAGGTTTAGCGGAAGCTAGCATTGAGCTTACTTCAAAGAGAGACCGCAATGCGAACTTAGCCGGCAAAGGATTCATTCCGGAGAAATCGGAGGTCGGCTTCCCGGATATGATCATATCCGCAGCGCTTGGACTCGCAGCTGCAATGGCAGTGTAGCTCATATTCTTTATCTTGAAGCCGAAGATACTTAAGGCGCAAGCAAGAGCAAGAGATGCTCCAGCTGCCATCTTTAATGGGGTTATTAGCTTTTTATCATCAGAATTATTACTTTTACTGTTTGATTTGGCTATGATTGGTGATCTGATGAACAAACGGCCGCTTTTGCCACCATTGGAGAAGAAATTGAGATAAGGAGTTTGAGATCTAAGAGTTGGTTTATAAGTGAAGGTACAATTTGAAAAAGGAAGTGTGAGTTTCGGAGTATGGCTAAGAAATGTAGAAGCCATTTTGTGTTACTATGAGTCAAAATAGTAGTGAAATGAATTGGTTGATCTTTGTGTAAGGGATTGGTTATTGATTTTGTTGTTATTACTTTCTCTACATGCATTGAATTAACATCTGAGAGTTTTAGGATTTGTGAAGGAAAGCATCAACTTGTTGCTTCAAACAAAAGTAACTTCAATTTGACAGTAAGGCATATAAGATTTATCTTAAACAAGCAAGTATATACTCACGGTTTCCACAATTTATTCACTGTTTTGGTATCCTCTAATTTCTTTTCCAAATTCCAAGATAAATTATTATTTTTCGTTTTATTAGGATCAATTGAGAAAATATCATTCTTTTCCAAAGTTTTAAAAATGTGGAATCACCCATGACGATATATTCTTTGTTCGTATCTCTCTTCAGTTAAAGTATAATAGTTTCTTTACCTATGAGTTAAGATTAACAATTAGAATAACTCTTTCACTAAAAAAACATTAGAATAACTTCAATGCTTTCCTCATGCATTTCCAATCCAACAACTTGTATTAAAGCAACTTCCAAGAAAGGATAGCTTTCAATATTTGACATTCCTAAACACAAAACAATCGGACAAACAAATAGTATATGGTGAATCAATCCAAAAACAAGTTCAGCATGAAGACCAAGTATGGAGCAGCAGTTGCACCGGTAGTTGTCCTAGCTGGTGCCTATGTCGCTTGGAGCTACATAAAGCAGGGTTTATGGAGAAAAAAAGACGATAATCAAGGTCGAGATACCAGAAAAAGCATTGGTAAAAGCCATGTAGAACAAAAAAAAGATAGTAATGCTAAAGACATAGGTGGTAAGAAGGAAGTTTCTTCAGGAAGAGATAAGAGAACCCTCTCGAAATCTGTTTCAATGGGAGCTATTCGAGGAGGAAAATTAGCATTGCAGAGATTGCTTGATTTGCACTCATACCGCATTGATACTTCTTCCCTTTCCAATGCTGAGGCCGACTTCGAATCATTGCTGTCCAAGGAAAATCCAGACTTTGGGTTGCTTCAGGTTGTTCATATATATAATACTTAAACTCTTTTAGGTCAAATTGTACTTTGTTAGAACTCTAATTAACTTCGTCTCCCTAAAATGCAGAGAGATATTGTGAAAATGGAAATGAGTGGAAAGGAAGCAAAAGGAGTGGAGCTTCTGAAGAAAGCACTCGAGAAAGCAAGAAAGGAAGGGAAAGGTCATGAAGCTTATGAGATTGAGTTGTTGCTTGTGGAGATGTTGATCTACTTGGTTTGCTCTCTATTTTCATTACTCAGATTTATGGTTTTATGTCTTTGTTATAATTAGATTCTTTGAAAATAGGGAAACATAGAAGAGGCTTCAAAATGTAAGTGTTTAGAGGATGAAGTCATAACAGATGCAAGACGTCCTCTTTACCAGGCAAGTCATCATATTTAGTAATCTTGAAATTCCTTTTATCTTATTGATTTTTGCTTATATTTATAATCCCACTTTTCCCTCAGACTATAATTCATTATATTCGAGGAGATTCTGAGAAAGAAATCGAGGAGACATTCAAAAGGTTTAGAGAGATTCAAATGGGTCTAAATTGGCCTGGGGGCTCAGAAGAATGTGAGATTGAACAAGTCACATTCGATGAGTTCAAAAAAGTGATGGAGTCTCTTAAGAAAGAAATTGAAGACGGCAACAAAAGAAATTTGAAGTTAGTCAAAAAATAAAACGATTGAAGACAGAATTCAATAATTTCTAGAATTGGTGTTAGTCTTTCAAGAAATATGAAAAGAAAATTGGTATATGGATAGTGATACTCTTCAAAACATATATCAAATTAGACCCATAATGTATATACACTAATAAAAGAAGGTGTTTGAAACTTCCTAGGTGATCAAAATCAGTTTTTCTAGCCTCTCTAAAATTAGATACTCATTTGTTCATTCTAATTTAAACAAAGTAATGACTATTACTTCATACTCCAATAAAAATATTTGCTTCCAAGTTCCAACTATAAGCAGCATTTATAATGGACCTCACATTTTGGGCCTTACGCAGACCCAAAGGGATTTTAGCTAGTTGCACAGACCGAGGTGATGTAAAAGACTAGATTGGAGAAACCAAGAGACTTGACTCTTGCACTTTCGTCTCTGTTTTTTTTCTTTTGCTTTTATTTGGCTTTCGTCTCTTCACTCTCCCTCAGTGGTTTTCTAGGTTAAATTCAGAATGCAGACATAGAAAAGCGTCTAGTCATTCGCATGTAGATTTCATAATCTTGGTCAGGTTGATTAGCTAGTGATTTGGTGGAAGAAGATGGATAGGATCAGTGGTTTACCAGATGAAATTATTAGGGTAATCTTTCGTTTTCTTCCTGCAAATGCAGTTGCATGTGTGTTAGTTCTCTCGAAAAGGTATAGAAATCTCTGTACCATTGTACGAGAGCTAGAGTTCGATGACACAGATGATGGGTTTCACGGGACTTTCACGGATTTGGTGAGTGGAACATTGGCTCAGCTCGAATCTACTACATGCATAAGGAAATTCTCTCTAAAATCTCAAAGGGGTCTTGATCCAGCTCATCTCAACGATTGGCTACATAATGTGTTCACGCGTGGTGTCATGGATATTGAAATGGTCGTATCTGGAGATATTGGGTTTTCATTGCCTACAGAGATCTTCACTTGCAAGACACTCGTTCAACTGAAGGTAGGGGTTGAAACTGTTATTTGTGTTTTCCCTAAGAATGTTTTGCTACCAACACGTAAGACCCTCATTCTAGATTTGGTCCGGTTTTATGCCCTTGATGATTGTGCCTTTGAGGCATTTCTTGCTGCTTGTCCTGTGCTTAAGGAGCTAATTATAAATGGTGTATGCTGGGAAACTTAGAAATGGTCAGGCGTCGTGTCTAGTCAAAGTCTTCAAAGACTTACTATTACTCGTAATTTGGCCGACGACTGTGATGATCCCGATCCTCATACTATTTGTTTTGATACTCCGAATCTTGTCTACTTAAACTACACTGATGTAGTCCCGGATGCGTATCCTGTTGTTAATTTTGAGTCCCTTGTCGAAGCTAAGCGCGAACTTGTTGTGATGGTTAATTATGAATGGCATGGACAATTTGAAGGTGATGGTGATATTTTTTCTAGCAATCCAACAAATCTGTTGAACGGGATAAGAAATGTGAAGATCCTACATATATCATCTCCTTATACACTTGACGTAAGTGTGTTATTGTTTCTTTTTCATTAGCAATTTACAATTTGAAAAATTGAATGAGCATATGAGTAAGTGAATCAAGCATGCATGTTAAGTTCCGTAGGATGTGTTGCAAACATCTAATCACATATATGAACAATGTTTCTCAATTTTTGTTCCCAGAAATTTGCAATTCAATGATGATTTGATTTGATTTCAGATGTTTTACTTCTTCCGTGAAGAAATACCAGTGCTAAAAAATCTTACAGCTTTTTAGTTTTGTAAGTAACGACTTTGGTTTTTGCTGGCGGTTCCTACCATTTTTGCTGAACAAGACTCCGAATCTGAAAACCCTCATCATCAAGGTATGACTGAAACCCATGAAGAAATTTTGAACTTCAAGATTTTAATCGTCTGTCTATATACAGGGTGATTTTCACTAAAACAATCTGGTTTACATTTTGAACGATCTCTTGGTGGTGTTCGCTATTGCGTGTCAGAATATTCATGTCTATTATCAGCTTCTGTGGAGGTTTTAGAGATATCTTTATGGCAATATGGGTCTGTTGGTGAGTTGAAGCAAGTAGAACTTTTCTTAGGAAAACTGCCTTGTCTCGAGTTGCTGAAAGTTCATATTTCGGAAACAGCAAGTGAAAATAAAAAGTTAAGAATCGTGATGGATTTTCTAATTCTTCCTAGAGCTTCCTAGAACATGAAGTGGTTATTGCAAATTCTTGGTCACGCTTTTGTCACTCTTGTTACTCTCTATTATCTTGTATCGGATTCTCCTAGTATGTGTAAAATTTCATCTATATACTAAATTCCTTTTAGCATTTAAAAACAGTGCTAAAAAAATTTACTGCCTAGCGTCTACAAGTTTAATTGGAGCCTAGGCGATTTGCAAAGCGGATCAGGCAATTTTAAAGAAAATGATTCTTTTTTATATAATAATATTATATAATAACAGAAATAATATTATATAAAAAAACATATTGATGATTTAAAGTAATAATTATCTATATATTATCAAAACTAGATGATTACTCGTGCAACGTATATTTGAATTTTTTATTTGAATTTTTATAATTTATTATAAACTTTTATTTGAATTTTTTATAGTTTATTTATTTAAAATTTTAATTTCAAAATACAAATTATTTTTATATTTTTTGGTTTTGTAATATTTATTTTTTTATTTGAATTTTGTATGTATTGTTTAATTATTTCTAGAATTTTGAGTACTTTTCTTATTCATTAGTTTTACTATATACGATTTGTATTTATGCATTACACGGGACTAAAATTATTTTATATGTTTTATACATATTATTAGTACTAAAGTGCAACCTAAAGTAAAAAAGTATCAATGAATTAAAATAAATAAGCACTAAAGTACAACTTAAATATTTCGATCATGCATGAATTATTTGCAAATATTAAAAACACAACAAATAAATTTAATATTACTAAATATAGTTTAATCTTTTATCCATGAGACACCAAATTTCATAGTCCCACATGTAAGGATTACATGCAAAGTACCAAATGGTGTCTTCAGTTACTTCAACAACTTGTGAAGGAATATTAAAACATGAACACTTGTCTTTAATATATGAGTTCATCAAATTCTAAAATACTGTAGAGGGGAGGGGATGAAGATAAGGGCTAACTCTATCACTAACTCTATCGAGTTCCATAAGTTTCCGACAATGAAGGCTTTATAAAAGAAGAGAGTAGCTCATCACCTTTTGTTCTTGATGTTCCACTAAGGCATATTAGAATTACACCGTAAAGATATTTGGCATCAATAATACCTTTTTCAGAAGCTTTACTTAACAATTTGAGTCTTTCTCTTTCGTGATGATGGAAAAAATAAATTGCACCTTACTTGTATATAGCTTCAAGATTCTCATAATTGTGTAACTTCTGATATAACTCGAATTGCTCGGTAAGATGCATTGCATTTGGACGGAAAACTATCTCTTTTAAAGAAAGTTTGGACATAAATTCCCTCATTTCACATACTTCACGAAATTTTTTTGAAACCCACCTTAGATTAATAAAAAAATAAATCGATGATGAAGCACAAAGAATAACAATTGTGATTAATAAATCATCAGCTAACAAACTTAAAGAATATGACATGATGATAAAAAAGCTAAAAAAGAGTAATAATAATTGATTGTGGTTGATGTATAGATAATTGATTTAGGTAGGAGTATAAATAATAATTCGAAATATATGTAATGAATGCTGGACATTGAATGCAAATTTATAATTAATGTAATACATTAAATTAATTTCCGCATTAGTATATTATCATTAAATAACAATACTTTAGAAATAAAGTTATTAGTAGAGCATATATAAAAATGTCAAATCGAATAATCTATAATATTTTCTTTGATATATATGTAAACAAAATAATTTAAAAATAGAAGTAGCAGAAATTATGAGTTATTATAGTAATTCGTTTTCCTTAATAATGAAAAAAATATTACAAGTACTGTTCTCGGAATATTCTAATCATTAAATACACTTAATTAAATTATTATTGTTTGTTATACATTTAATGTCATACTGTAAATAAGGAATTATAATATATATATATACATATTTAATTAAAAGTATATCATATTAATTAAAATATTATTTTTTACGTACATATTTTTAAAATAAAAAATTGTATATTACTAAGCCGAATGCCTATAATGATATCATCTGACAAATCCATTAATTTTTAATAAGGTTTTTATTTTATTTAATTTGACCGTCTCTTTGTCAAATTTTAGGATTATTTACTTGTTGTAGTACAAAATTATGGTAGTTTTGTTTATGATATTGTATTTATTAGCTCTTAAATGAAGAAAATTCCAGTCAAGTTACCAACATATCTATATTGTTATGATGTATAATAAATTATATACACAATTTTTATATTATTTGTATAATATACTAATCATGATCGCAATTTTAATTTATTATTAATATCGTTTTCTAAAAATGTAAAGTTGATTTTGATTCTTATATCGTTCTTATTAGTATCACATTTAATTATGGTGTTAAAAAGGAAATGTATGAGTATTTTTAATATAGTCAAATCTAATAATTTATACCATTATCTTTTATATTTATGTAAACAAAATAATTAAAATATGGATCACTATTTTAAAAGTAATTTAAATAAACTTAATTTAAAAATAGGTTCGTATACTATATATGGAATGTTAATTATTGTATACGCAGTAGTTATATTATTTGAATTATAAAGTAATGGCATTGATCTCAAATTGATGTTAATATTAATATCGTTTTCTATATATGTAAAGTTAATTTTAATTGTTATTTAAAATTTTTTGAGACATTTATATAACAATAATTTCATAATAATTATACATGTATATTTCCCATATTTGAATATATTATCTATTGATGTATAGTGATAGACGTGATTAAAAACAACCAAGACCAATAGCATAACATGTCGTGTTCCAAAAATTATATTAATCATGTAAACGTTCTTATATTATTTGTAAGCTAATCAATTTGTACTTTACATAGAATTTATGGCAATATTGATATAAAACTCGTACTTATCTATATGAAAGACTGGTCAGACAAAACATTACAATTTCTATTAATCCAGATCACATCGAACAGAAGGTTGAAGTATAGAGTATGCAAATCTGCATATGTTTAAGACCAATAAATTAGTTATATATTAATACAATAGAGAACTTATATATTTATGTAATGATATAGAGTTATATGAATACCTGAGATAGAAAATGTAGATAATTATTGACCAGAAAGATCCACTTGGTGTTTCCTGTAATATTAGATGTTATGGCTAGAATGTTACTATATCATAAAGTATTTTAACATTCTTTTTATTTCCAAATATAAATAATACCTTGTATATGAGATTCCGTGACAAAATTTACATAATAATAATAATAAAAAATAATTCATAGGAAGAATAATGAGTTTGTTACTAACTTTTTACACATTCTGAAACACTTCTTTGTAGACAACATTCATTGTCTTAGTCAATGGTTTACCTTCTTTATATGTGATAAGTACCTTTAAGCCATGTTTGGACCTTACCCTAGATATAGCCACATATAGCTGTCCATGACTAAAAACAGGTCTGGGAAGATATAACCCAACTTTGTTCAAAGTTTGACCCTGACTTTTATTGATAGTCATTGTATATCCAATAGACAAAGGAAATTGTCTGCGACGTATTTAAAGGGCAACTTTGTATCTGATGGAGATATAACCATTCGAGTAAACAAAACCTTATCACCTATCCTGTCTCCAGTAATGAGTTTTGCTTCCAAAATATGAGTAGCCATTTGTGTAATCTGTAACCTAGGTCCATTGCAAAGACCATGTCTAGGATCAATGTTCCTCATCAGCATCACATGAGTTCCTACCTTTAGTCGCAAAGCATGGTTAGGTAAACCTGATAACTTTATTTTGTTTAAGAAATCAGGAGTAAAAACCATGGTATCAACATAGTATGCATCTGTAGGACATAAGCTGTCTGAACTTAGATAAGTTCTTTCATGTCCTGCATAAATAATACTTAAAATGAGTTCGTGTACAGAAATAGTAAATGTGTTACTATATACTTAAAATGATAAAGTTGTTAAGATATGACCTGATACGATCGAGAGCATATATTTGCTAATGTCATCAACATCATTATTAGTTGGACAAAATATAGCTCTATCTTGGAAAAATAGTGGATCATGTAAATGATCAACAAAGTTTCCATAAACTTCGGTAACTATAGACGCTATTAGATTTGATGTATTAGTGATACATAATTCTTCAGGGATGTCAATCAATACTTCACCATCATTTGGTTCATTAATCACACCATCACCAACGTTCAAGATCCATTTTGAAATCCTATCGATCTCCATGGATTCGTTTTCACTAATACCAGAACCTTTGAGTAGTCTTATATTTTTTGTTAGTCGGTGAACTTTACAATGTGTCCACAAATAAGATGAATTCAGTGCAGCAAGTATTATTTCAGCTCATCCACCACCAACAATGACTGGTAATACTTGTCGAAAATCTCCACCAAACACAACAACCTTCCCACCGAATGGTTTATCTACACCTATGATATCTACTAAACTCCGATCCAAAGATTCAAAGCAATGTTTATTCATCATTGGTGCTTCATCCCAAATGATAAGTGATGATTCTTTGACCAACATAGCCAAATCAGATCCTCTCCGTATTGTGCAAGTTGTAAATTCATCTGGATATATAGGAATTCCAAATCTTGAATGTGCTGTTCTACCTCCAACTAACAACAAAGATGCTATTTCGCTTGATGCAACATTTAGAACTATCCTCCCTCTATATTTGACAGTAGATGATACGATTTTCCACATATATGTTTTACCAGTTCCGCCAAAACCGTAGACAAAAAATAGTCCGCCTCGATCCAGCAACATAGAATCTACAACATCATCATATACCATTTTATGCTCAGAAGTCAGCTCCTTAACATCCCTATCTTGTTCTCTTTTCAACTCTTCCCAATCATAATTACGTTCTTCAAATAACATGTGATTCAACATTGTAGCATAACTATCTGCATCAATCTGAGGCATTTACACGTACATACTAAGAGAACTACCAACATCTCTCAAACTACGATCAAGCTCAATTACTGTAAAATTTCTGAGTTGTGAATCTGTCAAATGTAGTCCTACAACATAATAAAGTAAAATATAAGCAATGCATATAAGATATATAATTTAGGAATAATAAATATTATGTTGGTTATATCTAAATACAATACCTGGCATTCACAATGATGCGCGTTTCCTATGCAGTGTATCGTCAGATAGGAATTCCCGAGATGCTCCCAGACATATTCAAGTGATGATAAGCTGTTAGTTGTCAACATTTGTGCAAAAACTTTACATAATATTGAGGTTGATGACCATTGACTTGCACTAACAATAGCTTCGATGTACTCTGAATCATCATCCAATAGTCCTCTAGCAATACATTCTTCCTTTAAAGTATCATACAAAACTCCTTCGAAAGTTCTAATATCTTCATAGCATGTTGGACCTCTAATTATGTTGAGCAACACTCTTAAGTAGAACAATTCCCCAAGTGAAGGAGACACATAGTATATCCGACCAATTGCAAACCTACTTCTTTTCCTTCTATTCCACACTTTATCCTTTCTGTTGTATATATACTTTGAAGGGAACTCTACATATGTAAGACTTCTGGCCTCATTGTCAGTCTTATTACGCTCCATCCAAGCTAAAAACATTGATTGGTCAATTGATTTCTGATTCAGAAGATTATCGCATGGGTTATCATCCTTCCAAACAACAACTTGTTAATCTTTCAAATGGAAAGAAAGCTTTTCAACAAGGATAGATCTGTAATGTATTGGAAAAACAAATATTCTCCAAATTGCTTCACATGCTGATATATACCTATGTGTCAAGACAAAATCTAAAATTCATATCGAAAATATCAAAGAATGTAGTAGTAAAACTTTCACTAGAAATAGATATATTAATAAATATTTAAAAGATATAAACAAAATAATAAAACATACCTACAATCGAAATAAGACTTTATTTCATCCTCGGTTTCTAACACATCATTCCCAGACCGGTTTCCTTGATCCTTGGTATTGGCTGAAGTATTTGCACCGCTTTTCTTTAATCCAAATGCAATTATGTCTTGACCTTTATGGATATACTTGAATAAGTATTTAATTGATCTTGATTGATTACACCACTCGACGTTAATATGGGCTCGATAACATAAAGATAGAAGTTTGTTGTGAGGTACAACATATCGATTATCGCACTTGAAATTATTTTTTGTCACAAACCAACCGTCGTCACGTCTCCTGTATAATGGATAACTGTTGATACCAATGGTCAACAATTTATAGATCGGTGATTATAGGACCAAAGAATTGAAGATCTAAGCTTTACAAATTAATCTAAAGATTAGAAAGATGATTTTATTGAATATCGATGAACAGATGCCAAATTACAAAGGAAAGAAAACAGAAAACTAAAGTTGATCAAAGAATAGGTTTTAGCTAGCTAGCTCTCACTTCCAAAAGAACCCCCTTTTTCTCTACAACTCTTCCTTCCTTTTATAACTCAGCTGCCTTGTTCGGTTTCCGAATTTTGTTCTAACACATCATTGCTTAGTCTCCTTTGACTCAGCTTCTGCTCCACTCTTCTCGGGATACAACTTCTGCTTGGTACGACATCGTTTTGTCCTAAACTTGATGGGCTTTTGCTTGACTCTAATCCTCGAGCCCCAATAGTGAATTGGTTGGTCTTATCTCTCTTATGGATTTGGGTCTAGTACCAACGGGAGCCCCCAGCTCATGAAGCAGATTCAGTCGGTTCAGGAGCTTTCATTATGGATTGAATTTTGAAAACCTTAAATGTCGCTACGATAATGTTTGGATCTCGGAATATTCCTGAGGTTTGAATTTTAAAAATCGGTTCCTATTGTCATATCTCGTTCTCTTTATAAACAATGGAGCTTTGCATCATTTTTATCAATTCTTCGTGCTCTTTTACTTTGACTTTGAAGAGCTCGAAATGTCATTTATCAGCCGTGGGAAGAGATCTTCTGCTCAAGATGCTTCAGTTGGTATGACTTATGTATTTTTCTTTTTCCTTACGAATGATACATCGTTTATTCGCAGACTTTGCGTGACCGGGAGCGACCATTGCGACTCGCGTTCCGAACACTGTCTGCAAATTTATTTGTATATTCTAGCAACAGGCCATAGCTGCATTCAACCGGTGTGTTGGTGGTTACGAGTATAAGCGCTCGATTCCCGAGGTTAAGGAGCCAAACAAAACTGTGGACACTCTTACCAACATGTTGAGCTTTGCCCAAGACCGGGAAACAAAAAACTTATCTGAGATTCAGCATCTGATTTTTGAACTAGACATTTCAACCAAGAAAGTATCCAAGCTGGAGGGTGCCCTCCAATAAGAACGTGAAGCTCGGGAGACTGCTATCGATGTCGTCGTTAGCTTGACGACAAAAGATTTAACGGCCAGGTACCGTGAATGTTATGTGTATCTAAAGTCCAAACTTGACAAAAGGGATCATGAAGGGAAGCTCGAAGCTAAAGTAACTGACGTGGATGCTCGCTTGGACATGCTCGAAAAAATGAGAAAGGGGAATTTGGATCTCAATGCTAAAGAGGTTTGTCTGAAAGACCAGCTGATCGATCTTGAACTAGATCTTGGGATGGCGTCTACATCTGACATAAGTGTTGGAGACCTTTCTGGGGGATGCGACCCGACCTCTTTATTGGACATTGACCCTTCTCAGCTCGGGAAGATTGATGTTGTTCGTTGTATTGATTAGTGTTTCCCACTTTTCCGTACTTTTCTTATTGTTATTCGTTTCGTAGTTTGTTCTTTCCTTTTTTTTAAATTTATATGTAGTTTTTTTTTTTACTGGAGACCTCTATCTCCATGTCTAATAAAGTTACTTTGTTTTCTCTTTTGAGAGATAGTTGTTGCCTTCCTTTGTTAGGCTCATTAGCTCTTATTTAAAGAACATAATTTCTTAATGTCTGTTTGTGGACTCGTCGGGTGATCAGTCCGACAGGTGCTATTGGCTCGCTTTTTTAGCGAGGCGAGATAGTTCTTTTGCTATACTCGAGTTTTATGATTCTATTTGATTTGGGCTAGAGGGAATGACGTCTACGATTCGACTCCTTTGGTCGGAGAAGAGAGATTGGGTCCTCATCCCCAGTCATGCTTCACGCTGAAGCTTCTGACTCGTTTTGGGGAAAGGTTCAATTTTTCGTCCGATGTGGTTACTTTAGTACCGAGAGACGGGAGTTCGCCGAAAGTTTTTCCCTCCAGCTATATGTGTATATACACTATCTTCTTCCTCGAGTGCGGGCTCAAATTTCCTATTCCCTTTGAACTTTTAGCGTTCCTTAATGCCATAGGGCTTTGTCTTCCACAGGCATGTCCATCGTTGATCCGAGCTGCACTCAGAACTCTTACTCGAGCCATAGAGGTTGGTCATCAGCTTCGAGGTCGCGATCTCCCCTGGTTCTACAATGTGAAGAGGAATCCGAGGGGTCACGGGACGTATTATCTGTCTAGTCGAAGCAAGCGGAAAGTTGTAGACGACCTCCCAAACAAGGACACTCTCAAGCTAGACAAGTATTTTTTCTTCAAAATATGTCCTTCGAGCATCGGAGTGTTTACGCCGAGCCGAATACAAACAGTTTGGGCTAAAAGACTTGGTTAGGCTTCTATGCTCGACGAACCTCGGGTCATCTTTTACCTTAGTTTCATTTGCTCTGTTCTAACTGGAATTGCTTCGTTTTGCAGGTGGCGGTTCTTATCCCCGGTTGGAACAAATTATTGA
This sequence comes from Lepidium africanum, assembly GCA_900406405.1. NCBI lineage: Eukaryota > Viridiplantae > Streptophyta > Magnoliopsida > Brassicales > Brassicaceae > Lepidium > Lepidium africanum. The sequence continues at coordinate 40,788 of OVAX01000708.1, read as the reverse complement.
TTTTGCTCGTCTTCTCCGAGATGGTCATGAACTGGACAACCTTCATGCCTGAGCGGCTGCATTCAGCTCTTTAGGAGAGCCAAAACATTAAGTTTTTGTCCTCATCCCCTTCTGTAATGTACATTGTGTGTGTGTGTGTGGTTTTTTTTTACTATTCCGATTGTCCTGTTACTTGAGATGTTCGTTGTTTTTGCGTAGTCCGGAGGATAATTACTTTACAATGATCAGACCCGTTTGCCATATCCGTTCTAAGAAGTGTACTCTTGCGAGCAAACGTAAGATGCCGATTTCAATGCCAGCTTGTTTCGCTCGTGATCGCGAAGCGGGAGTGTCCCAAGAAAGTTTGAAAAATCCAGTGCAAGTCTCGAGGGCAACGAATGAGGTTATCCCTGCGGTTAATCAGCCAGAGGTCGGAGAGCAGAATGGTTATCATTCTTGGGATGAAGACATGATTGACTTTGAGACCAGTGAAACTTTCGAAGCTCCTACTGCTGCGAAACCAGGAAATTTCGAGACTCTTACTGCTATGGAACCAGCTGGTGGAGCCCAAGACATGGAACTCGAGACGGAGCCTCAACATATCAACGCTGAAATGCATGTTTCCACTTAAGCCGTCTCGGCCGTTGTTCCGGTTATTGTCATTGATACTTCTCCTGAGCATGATCCTTCGAGTGGAGGTAACATCTCCGGGGCTGTGAATCAAGAAGGTTCCGGTGCCCCTTCTTTCGTCACTCGGGGGCATCCTCGTTCTTATCCTGAAGGGCTGAGCCACATGAGTCATCCGGCAGGACCTTTCCCGAATAATCGTACGCTCGTTCGGGGCGGAAGGTACCCTCGAGACTTTCTATTATTAATTAGAGTGATGGACATCGTTATCCCTACTATCTCGGACATGATATTTGGTGTTGGATATACGGAGCTGGCTAATGTTGGGGTGCAGGTACTTTTAATCAGCTTGATTACCCCTTTTCTTTATATGTGTTTTTAACTTTCTTTTACTGTGGTTTAATTTGTTTTTTCTTTTTGCTTGACTTGCCTATTCGATACTTAGTATCTGAACGTTATGAATAAGTACATCGGTTCTTTGGAAACTCGTGCACGGGCTTGGGCAACTAATATTACCGCTGACTTGAGGATGTTGCTTACCAAAACTATTGCGGCTCATGAAGAGGAGAAAAAGGAGCTTAGTTTGGCTCGAGACGAATTGTTCGCCAGGGTCTCTGTTGTGGAAGGCAAAGCTAAAGATGCCGGGATAAGGCTTTCGCAGTACATGGCTCATTTCGAGGAGGTGGAGATGAGAGCTATCAATGCTGAGCGTTCGAAGGAAGAGCTGAGGTCCGTAAATGCCGAGATGAAGGCTCGGGAGGCTATGTCCAACCTTTTGCTCTTGGCAAGAGTCCAAGATAAAACGATCGATTTCGACGAATAACTTCAGGTGTTGAATACACAGAGGAAAGAGGGTGAAGATGAATACGAAGACGTCTCAGATTATGAGCTAGATGAAAATGAAGCTTAGTATTAGTGTTTTTCTTTATTCCGCGGCTAACTATTACTTTTGTTTTGGTGTTATTATTTTTTGTCTTTTGTTATACCCTTTTAGGGTTCCTATCAGTGCACTTTTAGGCTGCTCTGACTAATAATCTTTTAAACTTATTTTGGGCTGCACTTGATTACCAAGCTGCCTACGTACCCAAATTGGGATCAAGCCTTACATAGTTTGCTGTTTTTATGGCTTTATTCGAGTACACCTCAAACGTAAAACTTTTTCAAATTCATGATGTTCCATGGTCTTACTCTGCTTTGTCGGTATCGGTGTTTGCGATTCTATAAACCCCTCGCCTTACTTCGTCAATTACTTTGTAGGGGCCTTCCCACGTTGCTCCAAGTTTTCCAGCGCGTTTTGCTCGCGAGTATTCTCGAATACTTTGTGAAGGACTAGCTCGCCTGGAATAAACATTCTACGCTTTACTTTCGAATTGTAGAACTTGGCGATGGAGTTCTGGTAATTTTGCATACGTATGAAAGCTTGGTCTCGTCGTTCATCAACATTATCGATCACGTCTTCCAGAATTTTATCATTTTATAGTCGAGAGCGTCTGTTCTTTGGCAGCTTAGGACCATGGTCTCGTTAGGGATATCGCTTCTATTCTGTAAAAGAGAGAAAATGGAGTTTCCCCCATTGCTCGTCTTGGTGATGTTTTGTATGCCCAGAGTACGCTCTGGAGCTCGGAGGCCCAACTCGATTTCTTTGACTCCAAACGCTTCTTAAGTATTTTTATAATTGTTTTATTAGTCGCATCGGCTTGGCCATTTCCTTGCGGATAATGTGGTGTGGATGTTGTCAACTATATTTTCCACTTTTCACAGAATTCCTTAACCTGTTTGGAAATCAAGTTTGTTCCATTATCAGTTATTATCTCGTTTGGAAGTCTGTGTCGACATACTATATTCTTCTAGATGAAGTCGAATACTTGGTGTCATGTTATGTTTGCGTAGGCTTCAGCCTCCACCCATTTGGAGAAGTAATCGGTGACTACAAGCAGGAAACGTAACTTTCGACAGCTAGATGGTTCCAAGGGGCCTACGACATCCATTGACTATTTCATTAACGAATAATGGATTAATGTTGAGCTAAAGCGTTCTCTGGGCTAGTTTATCATTGGAGTGTGCCTCTGGCATTTTTGGCCTTTCTTGGCATGCTCGTCGCAGTCTGCTACCATTGTTGGCCAGAAGTACCCTTGTTTTTAGATTCGAATGGCTAGTGCTCGTCCTCTCGCGTGGTTTCCGCAGTAACCTTCATGCATTGCCGAGAGTATTTGGGTTTCCTCATCTTTGCTGACGCATCGCAGGTATGGTCCTGATATGCTTCTTTTATATAGCTGCTCGTTTATTATGGTATATTTTGCGCTCTGGATTTTTCAATTTACGAGCCCCCACGTATTGTTTGGGGTTTCGTTGGTTGTGATGTATTGAAGGATTGGAGTTCACCAGTCTACTTTTGGCTGGCTAAGTTGATATGCGGCGTCGAACAGAGCCACTATCAATTTTGTCACAATGCTAGGCTTTTCGATTTGCTCAACAGGGATTACTCTCTTTGTTTTGAGGTCAGAGGTTGCTGCCAATCTCGCTAGAGCATCAGCAGTTGTGTTTTCACTACGTGGGATTTTGATCAGTCTCAAATTTTCGAAACAACCAGAGATTTCCTTTGTGAGTTCTATGTATGTGGCCATTCTTTGGTCCTTGGCCTCGTAATCTCCATTAACTTGGCTCGATATAAGTGGCAAGTCCATGTGGGCTATTACTTGTTTGATTCCGAGACCAATTGCCAATCTCAATCCCGCGATCAGGGCTTCGTATTCAGAAACGTTGTTCTATGCGTCAAAGCGTAGTCGGAAAGATTGCTCCATGATTTCTTTTGTTGGTGAGACTAGTCGTATACCGACCTCGGCTCCCTGCTTAGATGATGCCCCATCTACGAATAGGGACCATTCACTGATCTGTTCGGAGTTTTCGCTCTTATTTCTTGCGAGCTCGACCACAAAGTCTGTCAAGACTTGAGATTTGATGGTTGTTCAAATTCGATACTCGATGTCGTATTCGCTTAGTTCGATTGACCATTTAACAAGTCTGCCTGACTTGGTCGGGTTACACAGTATTGTACATAGAGGTTGTGTCATCATGATAGTGATCTGTTTTGATTGAAAGTACGGTCTAAGCTTTCTTGCTACTGTAACCACCGCTAAAGCGAGTTTTTCTTCATCCGAGTATCGCGTTTTGGCTCTTGTGAGCATGGCACTTACGTAGTAAATTGGCCTCTGCTCGTTGCACTCTGTTCAGACAAGGACTCCACTGACTGCAGAGTCTGAAACAGCTATGTAAAGATACAATGTTTCTCTAGTACTTGGTTCACGAGAATTGGTGGATTAGAAAGATATTCCTTAAGCTCGTTTAGAGCTTTTTGACTTTTATCGTTCCATTCAAACTTTTGCTTTGCTTTTAACAACTTATAAAAAGGGAGACATTTGTCCGTCGACCTAGATATGAATATATTTAATGCCGCGACCCTCCCATCTAGTCCCTGGATATCTTTTGGAGTCTTTGGCAACGTCGTACTTATAAGAGCTTTGATCTGCCTAGGATTGGCCTCTATTCCCTTTTCTGTCATGAGGTAACCTAGGAATTCTCCTGTGGCCACCCCAAAGGAGCACTTTGACGGGTTAAGTTTCATTTTGTACTCATTTAATACTTTGAAGGAATCGCTTAGTTATGCGACGTGCTAGTCGAGATTTAGGCTTTTAACAATCATGTCATCTATGTAAACTTCCATTGTTTTCCCAATCTGCTTTGCAAACATTTTGTTTACCAATCTTTGGTACGTTACCCCAGCGTTTTTGAGCCCGAAATCTAAAAATTGGAACGGTGATTTTATTGAATATAGATGAACAGATGTCAAATTACAAAGGAAAGAAACCAGAAAACTAAAGTTGATTAAAGAATAGGTTTTAGCTAGCTAGTTCTCGCTTCCAAAAGAACCCCCCTTTTCTCTACAACTCTTCCTTCCTTTTATAACTCAACTGCTTTGTTCGGTTTCCGGATTTTGCTCTAACGGATCATTGCTTAATCTCCTTTGACTCAGCTCCTGCTCCACTCTTCTCTGGATACAGCTTCTGCTTGGAACGACATCGTTTTGTCCGGAATTCGATGGGCTTTTGCTCGACTCTAATCCTCGAGGCCCAACAGTGACTTGGTCGGTCTTATCTCTCTTGGGCCTGGTACTAATGGTAGCCCCCAGCTCATGAAATAGATTCAGTCGGTTCAGGAACTTTCATTGTAGATTGAATTTTGGAAACCTTAAACATTACTACGATAATGTTTAGATCTCGGAATATCCCCGAAATTTGAATTTTAAAAATCGATTCCTATTGTCATATCTCGTTATGTTCATTCTCTTTATAAACAATGGAGCTTCGCATCACTTTATTTGGTTCCTTCCATATCTCTTTCTTTGCCTAAACTTGTTCTCCATGCAAAATTCGTCATATAAGGTGAAGCTTCGCCAATAGTTTCGTGGGCCGAACAAAATTGAAAATTGGCCCAAAACTATTGTCGAATTTTCCTTTCTTCTCACAGGGAACAAAAACCCTAAATCAATTTCGCGGCGGCGTTACCCCAAATCTCTGGAATCAATGGCTAATCTCCGAGGAGTCCTACGCAATGTGTCTTCCTATTGCCAACGTTTCCTATTTCAATCGAATTCAGCGTCGTCGATGATGTTATGCCAATCTATGGTAAAGAATCCAAACAGTGTCGGGCAAATTCAAGCGAGACAATTCACCATGACGCATGTGAAATCGGGACCGAAGCATAGTGGAACAGAGCAAGGTGTGAAGCGAAACAGTGCTGATCATAGACGTAGATTGCTCGCGGCTAGATTTGAACTGAGGAGAAAGCTCTACAAAGCCTTGTGTAAAGATCCAGATCTTCCTAGCGAAATGAGAGACAAGAATCGTTATAAGCTCTCAAAATTGCCGAGAAACAGTTCATTTGCGAGGATCAGAAATCGATGTGTGTTCACGGGTCGATCTCGTTCCGTGACTGAGCTATTTCGGGTTTCTCGAATCGTTTTCCGTGGATTAGCATCTAAAGGTGCTTTGATGGGCATTACGAAATCTTCTTGGTAGCTGCAGTTTGTGACTGTAACCAAGTAAGTGTTTAATTCTTCTTGTCCGTCTGCATTTATATACGTTACTTAGATCATGATGAATGATTTTTTGTTTCAGAGAAGAAAATTCTGGAAAATTTTCTGCAAGGAATCAAAGAACTTCTGAAGGTACTGAAATTTGTGGTAAAATACAATTACCTCAAGTAGCTATTTGTATCATGGTGGAAACATTGTAAACACCATTGCAATACTTAGTTTGGTTATCACAAGTTCTGCTCTTTGTTTACGATCTCACTCAGGATTACGATTATCCTAGCAATTCTCGTTGAATAAGTTAAGCACCATTAGTTCTTTTGTTTTGCATAGCACAAGTGTTACTCTTTTTTCTTTATGATCTCACAAAGGAGTGTGTTTTTTATATGAGCAAATCGTGTTGGAGTCATAGGGTCATGGATTGCAGTGTGATGCATTGTTAAGTAAAGATGTCAATACCTGATGAACTAACATGGGAATGTAATGTTGACAAAGTAGGTGGGTAACTCTGAGACAGTTTCCTTATGATTATAGTTGGGCGCTTTAAGCGTTTGTTTAGTGTCGTTTCGGATCGAGTACAGTAAGGTGAAACCGTAAAGCATCTTAAGTTGCTCAGTTCTTGAGAAAACAGTCGAAAAAGAATTGTGATACACTATCAGTGATCAATTCTTATGTAGACTATAGTTGTTTAATGTTATGAGAGAATCCTCTAATCATGTCAGGGTTTATGGCTCTGTGTAATTACATGTCTGCAAACAAATTATGTGACTTTGGCAACATCTAATGGTAATGTATGTGTAGACTATACTAGGACTTGGGTATTCCAGTTTTGTTTTCACCTTGTTGAAACTATGTATTGCCGCTTAAAAACTCATTCACCATTACATTGGATGTCCCTAAATTATAAAACCATCCCCAACTTGTTATTTATGTCTGTCTATGCAGCTTTACTCTTGGACTGATCTAAAGAGTAAAGAGATAAGTAGCTGCTCTACATTTTACAAAGAAAATTGCTTATTGGGCCCATGTTACATAAATGAGTAAAAACGAACGTAAGTAAGGCGATCGTGTTGTAGACCAATGACCGCGATGTAGACCACGCGGTTTGTGGTCAAGACTCAAGAGGGTCCCAAATTGGCTAGACTTCTCTATCTAATTTTAAAGCATACCCTTCAAAATCTTAATCGTTTTTAATTTGATAAAACAATTTATTTCCGAATTTCAAAAAAAGAAACAAAAAGAACAGCTGGAAAGATATTGGATAAAAGGATACTACACCTCCCTGCATTTGCTCAAATGCCCAAAAAGACAAACAGAAACAGTTTCCACTGTTGAGAGAAAGAATAGGAGAGATGGTGCTTTACAACAACAACTGTTGTAAATCAGTTTACTTTCTAATGTTGCTGCTTGGTCTTTCCTTGGTAGCGTTCTCAGAATCCAGCAGCAAAACTTCGCCTATAGAAGACGGTACGCTGTTAACTCACATAATCTCATCACTTTTCTAGGGGTTTTGGTGGGGTTTTTGGTATAAAGTGGGTCTTCAGTTTTCTGATAGTGTTAATGGGTTGACGAAAACAAGATTCTTTATCTTATCTAGTTATGTGATTTTGGATTTCTAACCAGCTTCTCTGTTCCAATAACAGAGTATCTGCTTAGTTCTTCTTTCTACAATAAGCTCCTTTGAGATCTAAGTAACACAAAAATTGGATCATGCATAATAAAAAGTTATGCTCCTTAATCTTAGGGTAACAATCGATAATTCCAGTTTAAGCCATCACAATCAGCAAGGAAACAGTGGTCTATATGTTAATTTAGAGTAGTCTTATGCCATCATGAGTACAAAGTACGAAAACCCTTCATTGATTATTTAGTCCGTTGGCTTCAACTCCAAGTCTTTCAACACTTAAAACTAATTTAGTTGTCTTTAACTCTTTGAATAACAACAATCCCTAATTGTGTCCTTGTTTCATAAGAAAAATAATAAATAAGCAAACATTAAGTTACCTAGCCTAAGGAAAAGGGTACTTGTAAGTTGTAACTGTAGATATAAGACCACCGACTGAAGTAGTCATAAAAATGTTGAGTCCCACGAAAGTTAATGCATGGACCCGATACATGAAATAGGTTTAATTCTCGTGTCTCCTCTGCTCACTTTTTTGCTCTTATTAATTTCTATAATTCCTCGTATCTTTTCTCCTTTTAACACAGGATAAGTGTGAAACTCACGAGAACCGCGAGAGAGAATATCTATATATATATATATATATGTATATATATTGCTCAGAAAGAATATGTATTTTGGATGATAGTATTTGACTAAATTACAAAATCCTGAGAGAATATATGGCCCAAAATTGAACATAAAAATAAAAAATGGATTATGTTATTAAGGGACCAGTAGTTTTATACGATCTCCATCATATTTTATTATCTGACACCAATTTTCTAAATATCCATAAATTTTTCATTTTTATCACTAATTAGAATTAGGATTTTGTGCAACTTCCAGTTTATCAATCAATTTTTCAACTCTAACCTCTGTACGTAAGAAAAATACAAATCAGTTCTACTAAATTGAAAATAATATGCAATATAACTTTATGTAAAATTATCACATTTTGAAATTATAATATAAATATAAGTAAAATCAAATTTTTGTATGAGAAATTTAACTATACTATTAAAATATTAATTTTGTAATTATTGTGACAGTAAAAATACGAAAATCTGTATAAGAGTTATATGATACGGCGTATTTTTTTCTGAAATAAAAATTGAAGTTGAAAGTAATGATAAACTGAAAACTATTTTATTTTCCTAGGCTTGGTTATAAACGGCGACTTCGAGACACCACCGTATAACGGTTTCCCTGATGAAGCAGTCGTCGAGGACTCAGAAATTCCGAGCTGGCGATCCGAAGGTACTGTGGAGGTAATAAGATCCGGTCAAAAACAAGGCGGAATGATCCTGATCGTGCCTGAAGGTCGACACGCCGTAAGATTAGGAAACGACGCAGAGATCAGCCAAGAACTGACGGTGGATAAAGGATCAGTCTACTCTGTGACATTCAGTGCTGCTCGCACGTGTGCACAATTCGAATCGCTGAACATTTCGGTTGCTTCTTCTAATGAGCCGATCGCATCGCAAAACATTGATTTGCAAACGTTGTATAACGTTCAAGGTTGGGACCCGTATGCATGGGCGTTTGAAGCGGTTGATGACCTTGTTCGATTGGTTTTTAAGAATCCTGGCATGGAAGATGATCCTACTTGTGGTCCAATCATTGATGATATTGCCGTTAAGAAGCTCTTCACTCCTGATAAACCTAAAGGTAACGTGTGGGTGACGTTTCCTTTTCTTTACAAATCAGTCCCTTAATTCCTTTTTTTTTTTCAGTACCCAAGTTTTATAATTTTCAAATTTTTCGCGCTAATTTCCAAATTAATTTCTCATCATTCTATTTTTTTTTTCTTTTACAGATAATGCAGTGATTAATGGAGATTTTGAAGAAGGTCCATGGATGTTTAGGAACACGAGTTTAGGTGTTCTGCTTCCTACAAATTTAGATGAAGAAATATCGTCTCTTCCTGGATGGACCGTGGAATCGAACCGAGCAGTCCGGTTTATTGACTCAGACCACTTCTCTGTCCCTGAGGGAAAACGAGCTATGGAACTTCTATCGGGCAAAGAAGGCATAATATCTCAAATGGTTGAGACAAAGGCAAACGTCCCGTACATGTTGTCTTTCTCATTAGGACACGCAGGAGATAAGTGTAAGGAACCATTGGCCGTAATGGCGTTTGCTGGTGATCAAGCTCAGAATTTTCATTACATGGTAGAAGCAAACTCAACTTTCGAAAGATCAGAACTGAATTTTACGGCAAAAGCTGACCGTACAAGGATTGCGTTCTACAGCGTTTATTACAATACTAGGACGGATGATATGAGCTCCTTGTGTGGACCTGTGATTGATGAGGTCAGAGTTTGGTTCTCCAGGTCTAGTAGAATTAGATTTGGGTTTCCGGTTTTCTTTCTCCTCGCATTGGTTTTAATCTAGTTTTTCCGGTTCACAAAAGTTATGGACAAACCGGAAACATATAAGAGATTCCAATGTTGTATGGATTATGTCTAGATTATATATCCATTTAAGCTACTAAAAATGAAAAAGTGTTTCTTTTTTATTGCAATTTATGATTGAATGTAAAGATCATCAAAAAGGTAAGGGTTAAATTGTTAAAATTCTAACATTGTTAATATTTGTAAGTGTTTTTGATTAAGTTATTAAATATTCATTTCTATTATTATTTTTTTCGAATTTCGATTTTGGAAAATCGTGTTATGGTGTGTCATATTATTAAGAACTCAAGATTGAGTTATAAATCAGTTCTTATGGGTTGATATTATGTTACCATCTTGACAAATATAAAAATTCTCAAGATTTAGAAGAAAAATAGGTCTAGAACATTTGAAAGTTAAAAAAGAAAAAAAAAAAAAACACAATGAACGTTATTGGAGACCGAAGAAAGTTAAACCTTCTTCAACGGAGCTAATAACAACGTTGATTGACTTCAATAAATATAATAGTAGTATGTAATTAGGTGAAGTTATCCTAATGTGTAATTATGATTTTGCTAATTTCTTCACATTTCCAAAGTGATTCTTCAAAGTTCAAACGCAGATTTGTATTTTGAAGAAACAGAAGAAGATTGAAAAGTCTACATTCAAAAAAGTCTCAATCACAAGAAAAGTTGGAATATGCTTCTTCTTCTTGTTTTTTTTTTTTTTTTCTAAAATAGTAAGGTTTAGACTAAAAATATGGTGTACTAATTATTCTTCAATCTTAACATTTTGGACCTAAGTCCACCATATTTTAAGATTTAAGAATAATTAGTCCACCATATTTTTAGTCTAAACCTTACTATTTTAGAATAATCGAATTCGGATTCCACACTTTCATAATATAAAATTCGCTCGAGTAATTTATAGATTTCGGTTCGATTCAGTTATGGGTATTTCGAATTTAGGTTCAGATTCGAGTTTCGGGAAATATGTCCAGGATTACTTCATACCTTTTAAGATTCTTTGTTCATCTCAAAGAACTTCACAAATTACAACCACAAGATTTATTCGTTGTTATTATTTTTAAAACATAATAACCCATTATCTTCATCAATCTTATTTACTCCACCCTAGTCTGATTTAGATTCCAAAGCATTCAATTTATTTTCTCAGTTTACAGTTGGGAAGTTGCATATCTTTTATCTGATAGCTAGTAAGCATATTTGCTACGCAACTTAATTTAATTATGATTTAGCTAAACGTAAACTAAATTTAATTAATTATAATTGAGTTGTTCGTGTTCTCACTCTTTATTCTGCCAACAAAACTTATAATATATTGGTCTATGACTTATACGAAATATAGTTCTCATGCTTATCTATTTTACTATTAAGTCGTGGTTATGTTTATCTCATTGTTTAGATATTCATTGAAAAGTATTCTATATAAGTTAATTAAATAACAATCTTCAATGATAAAAACAGGTTCTATATAAATATATGATTTATATTTAAACAAACTATAATCTTGTTTTAGAATATGAATGATCTACAGGATTCTAATTTAAGATAAACATCAACAATGATCCACAGCTTTAAATTTGTAGCCTACATGACCTAATCAAACTAAATAAATATGATTATTCAGAACCTTGCTTATTGGTTGCGACTGCGATATCATTTATTAGAAGTTAGAACAGCGAGAGAACGTCAATCAAATTCGAGTGACAGAGATACAATTATTTGGATATGAATCGAAATCACTTGAATTGCGCTATACGCAACTTGAAACGTCACATGATTCATTAGCTTTAAATTAAAATGTTGTGCTGGTCACGCTTACTGTTTACATATTTGGACATAATTTAAGCTTCACAAGATTATTATATACAAGATTTCAGGATATATTTTGTATAAGTTGTCCAAATGTGGCTGCCATGTTTTTTACATAAACTGTAAATCGATGACAAATAAAATCAAATTATCAAAAAAAATTACATAGCACTTTGGAATTCCTAAATTCAAGTTTTAGGAAGAGGATATATAAAGAAAATATTTCCCTTGTCTAGTGGTGATGGTCCAGTAGATAAGTACAATTTAGTTTTGTAAATTCGCAGAGGATTGAGTTGGTTAGCCGACTCTATATTTATTTAAATGAGGTGAAGTCTTAATTAGTACAGTGTCAAAATGTCAATCATTTCAAATATAAATGTTTAATATGATTCATGTTTGTTTTGTATTTATGAGATTTGTTGGGTTCGCTTGAATTACTATTCGTACAAAAAAATGGTTAATATCTCTGTTTCTGGATTTGAATAAATATTACGAAAAAGTGATTCTGAAGCGAATAAATACGATATAAAGTATACATTTTTTTATGTTAATATAAAAATTGCATAAAACAAAGCGTTTATCCGAATGATGAGTATATTATTGTTCTAACTTTTATTTGTTAATTATCTGTGATGACATAGAGCAAGATCACCAAACTAAACTATTGAAAGTCAACGAGATGTTAAAAACAAACAATACATTTGGGAGTTGAAATAACCTAAACTTTGTCAATGAACAGTATCTATTTGACAGCGAGGTATAAGAAAGGTCTCAAGTTAACAAATCAACAATACTCACAAAATGTTCTCTTCTTACTCTATTCCAGATGCATTTATATACAAGCAAGAAGAAAGGAGTTAAGGAAGATCGTACAACGGGTAGAAATAAATTAAAAATGGGAAAAATACTAATTTTCTAATTGCTATTGAATATGACATACCAACTGTAGTTAGACTTTTCTAAATCAATAAACCGACCTTAAACAAAAAAAAATATTCTACAGTCAAATCAAAATATTACTTTACCTATTATGTCTCTCCATGTAGACCAGACATTGCATAAGATTCAGATAGTATAAAAACAGAGCAGAAATAGACATCTGAAGTCTTATTGTCCCAATACCATTGCAAACAGCTTCAATCCAATTCCCCATATCCTTTTAGAAATTTCTGCATAACCCACCAAACAAAGAACACCAAGTAAGACAAATAGCATTAGGACAACAAAACAAAACCTTCTTTTTCTTGTTTTCATTTTTTTTCCCCTATAAATCTCTCTCTCCGTTGTCTTAATCAATCATTTCCACATAACTCAACCCAAATTAGATATCATTTAGAGGATATCTAAAAATGATATTCTCAGATTCCATATTTGCCTCTCTCGTACCATACTTAGCCTCAGCATTACTTCTCTTCCTTCTCTTAGAGCAACTCTCTTACCTTATCAAAAAACGTAACATTCCTGGCCCATTCTTCGTCCCTCCCATCATCGGAAACGCCGTTTCACTCGTCCGTGACCCAACTTCCTTCTGGGACAAGCAATCTTCCACAGCCAGCATCTCCGGCCTATCTGCCAACTACCTCATCGGAAAATTCATCGTCTATATAAGAGACACTGAGCTTTCTCATCAAATCTTCTCTAACGTTCGTCCCGATGCCTTTCATCTCATTGGACATCCTTTCGGTAAAAAGCTCTTTGGTGATCACAACCTTATCTACATGTTTGGTGAAGATCACAAATCTGTTCGTCGTCAGCTTGCTCCTAACTTCACCCCCAAGGCACTCTCTACGTACTCTGCTCTTCAACAAATAGTTATCCTCCGTCATCTACAACGATGGGAGGAAGATCTCTCTAGCAAAACTCGTCCTGTGTCTCTGCGACAGCTTGTTCGTGAGCTTAACCTCGAGACTTCCCAAACAGTTTTCGTTGGACCTTACCTTGATAAAGAAGCCAAGGATAGGTTCCGTAATGATTACAATCTGTTCAATCTTGGCTCCATGGCACTTCCCATTGACCTCCCAGGCTTCGCGTTCGGCGAGGCTCGCCGAGCTGTTCAGAGGCTAGCGGAGACGCTCGCCGTCTGCGCCGGAAAATCCAAAGCACGAATGTCTGCAGGAGAGGAACCAACATGCTTAATCGATTTCTGGATGCAAGCAATCGCCGCAGAGAATCCACCACCACCACACTCTACAGACGAAGAGATTGGTGGTTTGCTTTTCGATTTCCTCTTCGCAGCACAAGACGCGTCCACATCATCACTCCTCTGGGCCGTGACACTGCTTGATGCAGAGCCAGAGGTTCTAAACAGAGTAAGGGAAGAAGTGGCTAAGATCTGGTCGCCTGAGTCCAATACCTTGATCACTGTTGATATGCTTGCGGAGATGAAATACACGCGCAACGTGGCGCGTGAGGTTATAAGATATCGTCCGCCTGCAACAATGGTCCCACATGTCGCTGCTATAGACTTCCGTCTCACGGACTCGTACACAATCCCAAAAGGTACAATAGTCTTTCCTTCGGTCTTTGACTCATCGTTCCAAGGGTTTACCGAACCGGACCGGTTTGATCCAGACCGGTTTAGTGAAACAAGGCAAGAGGATCAGGTTTTCAAACGTAATTTTCTAGCGTTTGGATGGGGTCCGCACCAGTGTGTAGGCCAGCGTTACGCGTTGAACCATCTGGTCCTCTTCATCGCAATGTTCTCGTCGTTGTTGAATTTCAAAAGACTTCGATCCGACGGTTGCGATGACATTGTCTACTGTCCGACAATATCGCCTAAAGACGGGTGTACGGTATTCTTGTCTAGACGCGTCACAACGTATCCCAACCTCTCATTGAACTGATTTGGATTTATTTTTTATAATTATTGAATTATTGGTGGTTAAAGGTTCAAAGTGTGATTGTATCAGTATTGGTGATGTGGATCTCTCGAAGAGGGAGTGTTATTGTTTTTTATTCAACTTGAAAATGTCATGTCTTCGTTTTATATGTTAGGTCTGTTCTCTTTGTTTTTTGGGTCCCAGTGATGGGATATGCAAAACGTGATTTTCCTATGAATTAATTTGCTTCTTTCTTTAATGTTACACAAAAAACAAAACATGATAATTCAGAGAGAGCTCGAACTTTAACCTCATGCGTTATTGCCTTTAAGAGCTCGTCGACCAAGACACGTTCATGTTTTTGCCGACTTGTAATTGCGTGTTATACATATCCATGAACAGTCTTTTAGAACCGTTTTGTCGCATATGTGCGCAAGTGTAGCAAATCCAGCAATAAAGAAAGAACATGCATGTAAATTGAGAATGATTGTATTAAACAGAGGTTTTAAACAAAACGTAGAGATAACGTTGAATTCATAGACACTTCAAACTTGGATTTAATCTTCTGTATGAAAGGAAGAATTGAAGTTGTTCACGTTTATTTTCTGTATGGTTGATTACCCAAACTGATATTAATAAACTAATCAATACACAGCTGTGTTATTTTATAAAATTTGACCTCTATCACATTACATAAAGTTGGTTTTGACCCGCAATATGTATTAAATATCAAAAATGCAATATTATTGTCACTCAAATGTAGTATGTTGTTTTTTGTTTGTGATTTTCTCGTGAAAGTGAGTTGAAACATGAGATCTGTAATAGTTAATAACGTCGTCTTATGTAAAAACAAGGCAACCCAAAATTTTGAATTTTGACACGAGTCACGCATGCGTTTTGCAGGATTGACACATAAGCATATATACTTTTTACTGTAGTTTTTTTGCTTTACATAAAGTATATGGCCAAATATAAAATTACTTAAAGAGCAAACTGAATAATTATATAACTATTTCGTCAGGTTTAACTAAGAACTTGCAAATTATAAAATTCCTCAACCTCATTGTTGTCTTTCACTTGCAACTTTCTCATAATCTAAATTAACAAAAAAAATCTTCTTTTTTTTTTCTATCGTATAAGACCATCTCCAACCATTATAACCCCACTAGGATTTCTTAACATTTTTTTAATAAAAATAATAATTTATTACAAGTTAAGAACTCTAGTTTTGGTTTTAATATTTTGAAGGTTCCAATAGTAGAATTGGGGTTCTTATGCAAAAAAAAAAAATAGTTGTACAAGTGTTAGTTCATTCTAACACAAATCAAACATTTATCACATCTACAAGCATGTGCCATAATTCAAAAAAAATCATACACAGATGGATATTTGACATTTGAATGAGATCTGGTTGCTCCATCAAATGCTATCGATCCGTTTAATGTACAAAAGATAGGATAGCATAGTCTTCATTCTTCCTTCTCCATTATGCATTCTGCACATTCACAAAGCAACAAACTCATTACACTTAAACTTAAACTACAAGAAACTGAAACTGGTAACACTGAAACTGAAACTGCAAAACGAATTCACAAAGCAGCATCTCATATGCATTCTGGATTATAGAACTGCAAAAGAAATTGCAAACATAATTGAGCAAAGTTATTTTACCTGAAAATGGACTATTGTGGACTTGACAAGCATAGTGTTGAATTGAAAGTCATAAAACTTCTTTCCTTTTTCAACTTCCAAGCATTCTTGTTAGCAACAAGACCAAAAATCATAAGAAAGATGCAAAACTGAAAGTCAAAACATATCATCAACAGAAAACATTCCAACTCTAGCTTTTCTCTCACTTCTGTTGCTTACTCTCTTCTCTTCTATACCCTGCAATCAATGGATGACTTTACTCAATTTAAAACTATGGTAACAATTTTGTAATTACTTGAAGCAAAATGAGGTTAAGAGTTCTTACTGGAGGAACAAGCTGAAAGTTACTTGTGTTGTAAACTGTGATGGAGATTCTTGTTTATCCCAAGCTGCTATAACATTTTGGTAATTAAGTCTAAGTAATCAGATTCTTCTGTTTTGCATTACTCTCATAATCATTAGTTTCTTATGCCTTTGTTGTTATAGCTACCACATTGTTGTAGCATAGATCCTCAAAGTTAACCCGTTTCATTGTAGCATAGATCCTCAAAGTTAACCAGTTTCATCGTTTCTTCAGTGCCATTGTTGTGGTTGTTCAAGAAGAATCTCATCTCTGTGAATTCCTGAAACTCTGGTACAAGTGAATTGACGAGAAAGATTAGAGACGTCTTATCTTAAGTCCTTTGGTCCACCTAACATATGAACAAGATACAACAATTTAGATAAGCATAACAATTCATCCACAAAACTCCAAAGAAACATAAACAAAATTTGTTACCAAGCTCCATGTTTTGACCGTCCATGACCTGAACTAATCGTGATCTTGTTCCACTTTGGAGATGGACCAATACAAAGAGCAATGTAGGATTTACGAACCTTGTGTTCAGTAAAAGCTTTGACGAGCTTAGTAGCGACTTTATGAAACTTAGCGATGAGCATCACACCGCTTGTGTCACGATCTAATTTTGAAATTGGAGGCGGTGGAGCCGAAATCAGTTTTAGGTAATTCAGATTGGGTTCAGAGATTACTTCCACAGCTTTAATGGAGATTGAGAAATAGGGTTTTGGAGCTATTGTATTTGCAGAGAATGAGAAGCTTATTTGAGAACTTTTATCCGATATACAGACTCACTGCCTCCGATATTCACAAGTGGTCATCGAGATGGAGATCAATCGCCACCGGAAAGGGTCTTCTTCAATAGGATCCTCTTCATCAATCCCAAACCCAAGTCAATTTCGTCCACAACTTCCATCAAAATGGTTGAATCACTAGATGGTTAAATAACAATCCACCTGCAAAGAATTTAGAAAACTAAAACTGAAAACTTTCATAAGACAAATTAAGAAAACGTAACTGAGAAGACACCATGATAACAACCAGTGATAAACTCCAGATTCATACGGCGATACCAAAATTAGAAGAAAGACAAAAAAGGAAGAGAAAAGAGAACAAACTAGATACCGAAAAGATCATCGAAACAAACACAAGTTACCGGAGAGAAAACTCAGGATGTTTACCGGTGACCGAAAAATTACTCTCGGCTGGCAAAAATCAACAATTGTTGTCTCGGAAGGATGATCATCGGAGAAGAGAAGCGCTAAAGTTGAATACCACCGGGAGAGAGAGAAAACTCTCTCGATTAAAAAGAGAAGTATCTAAAGTAAAATATTGTTATAATGTCTAATCATCATCCACCTTTCAAACAACTTCTTAGTTTTAAATCATAGTTAAAAACAAATTTTAAATTTTAAGACACAATTTAAGACAAATGAGGATAAATGTATTAATTTAGTATTTAAATAAAACTAATTTCACACACACACACACATGTATATATATATAAAGTAAAACATTGTTTCTTTGAAATAACCTCTTACTTTAAAGCATAGTTAAAAACATATAGGACACATGTGTACTAGTTTAGTATTTAAACTAAAACTAATATTACAACTAAAAAATATAATATAAAACATACTTCTTATAATTTTATAATTAAAATGTAATGCTACAATTAAAAAACTCTAAACAAATATCTAAATTTTTTAAGACATTATAAATTCACTCTATCCATTTTATAAATTGTTATTAAGGAAAAACCACACTTAGAAAATTTTAAATATTTATAAAAAAATTGTTTTCTAATTCTGATTAAATTTGATAAACCTTATTATTTTTTATTAAAACATAAAACAAACTTACAACTTACATAATAAATTAAAATTATATTATAAAACGAAATTAACATTTAAGTTAAATATGTGTAATAATTGGTGTTCGAACCAAGTCTAGCACAAGGGGTGCTAAATCCGAAATTCTGAATAAAAAGATGGAAGAAAGGGCAAAAACTCTTGAGAATTTGGAGGAAAGAAGTATATTGCCAATGAAGTAAAGATAATTGCCGAATAGGGTTTATTAGCTTAATGTGTATGTCCAAAAGTCGATCCCCTGTTAAAAGGATATGCTCTTCTATTTATAGATCATAGAGGCAATTAAAAAGTAGTTTGCAAAAAGGAAATATTACAATTGTTAAGATATGATCTTATCTAAAATATCTTAGCTAGATTTTCGGAAATTTTTCATGTCGGAATAGGAAAATTTCCATTTCTTTGTTTGATGATGTGTCGTCCGGCTTCCTTCAAGCTTAACGCGTTTTTGAGAAAGAATTATTCTGAGTAGATCAAAGATATCCGAGTTGACACTTTGATAATCCTGCCGAGTTCATGACTTAGAATATTCGCCCATTGTTTCTCGTGGACCGAAGTAGGATATCGGATACACCTCTAACAATTGTCCCCCTCCCAGACTCAGAAAATTATAGCGGAATTTCCGAGTCGGAAGGTTTACCTGCTTCTGGAATCTTCGGTCCACGTGTTAAACTGCGACTGAGTTACTCTAGCGGTTTCCTCGGTTTTCACCCGCTGAATAATAATTACTATTTGGCGTCGTTTCGGCGTCCGGTAAATTTCTATAAATACTGCACTATACTTCTTTTACCATTCACTTTATTCTTGTACACAAACTTATCTAACTTTGTTCTCGTCCTTTATCTTCCAACTTCCGAAACTTCATAGTTTTCTTCCAAACTTTTTTATCTTCAAAAGGAAAAATGAGTCTTGATGATTTTAGACTCCCGAACGTTGAAGAGGCTTTAAACACTGCTCTTGAAAGGATGTCCTTCTAGAGGATGCTCTACTGCCTCGATTTGGGATATTGTCGAAGTCCCCTCAGGATCTGGTCGCGGAACTTCGCGACCTGCGAAGAGAACAAGGGTTGATCTGATTAGTATCACTTCTCATAGAGGTGCTAGTCGGGGTGGCTCTTCTAGCGTTTCCTGAGGGAGAGGAAGGGGTGTTCCCGACTTCCGCTTCTCCCATAACCACTCCGATTGGAGATCAATTTTGGAGTTTCGAACGGAGTGTGCCGATCTGATGCGTCAGATCAGGACTTCATTAGAGTGTATCCCTTCTCTAGATCAAATGGAGAATCGTGATTACAAGATTTTTAGTCCTGTTGATCAAATCTATTGTAGTACAATAGGTATCAATTCAGCCAGGTTTGTAGCAAATAATCATGAATGCAATCATCAAACTAATCCAAGCTAATCCTAAAACAATGATCCTATTACAATCACAAATAAGCAAGATGCAAAACAGAGTAGTAGAAAATAAAGCAATAGCATGAAACAAAAACTGAGCATAAAGAAACAGAGAAATAACAACTAAACAAAGCAATAAACAAGTTAAAAAGACAAGATAAAAATTGGGGTTCTTGAGGAGTAAGATCAATGACTAATGCTTCACCAGGGATTCCAGTAGCTTGCTTAACAACCTAATAAGCTGATCTCTAGGCAATAGATTCAATAAGAGACAATCAAGCCATTCTCATGATCAAGACATCTTAATCCAAGTGTGACCCAACCCATATCTCTTTGGTGATTACACACTCAGATTGGCATGAAGAAACAATCTATTTAGGCCAACTAAATATTCTAGACAACTAATCTCTTCGGCTAGAAATGTAAATCTAGAACTAAGCTCATTCAAGCATTTCATCAAACACTTAGTAGGTGTATGAAAGCCTAATATTAGATTCCAAGTAGCTAAGTTGGAATAAGCATGAAGACCACCTAAACTGAAGAGATCTAAACATGAATACCCTTAAGCAAGCCTGGAATTCCCTAAATCTGCACTAATCTAACTCATTTCCTCAAGAACCTTAATGGAATCTACTCACCAACTATGAAAAATTGCATAAACCCAGAAAATGAAATAAAGTGAAAAATTAGAAAGAGGAAAGAAAGATAAACAAGATTCAATCAAGGAAACAAACTCAGATTTTCATTGTATTAAAAGAGATTCAACATGAAAGTAGCAAAAACTAAGAGAAAAGTGATTTGGATCTTGCCAAAATGGGTCAAGACTAGGTTACTATGTTTTTCGTTCTAAGGGATATTTATGGATCTCCAAAATAAAAGCCATAATCTGAGTCAGCATAAGATAAGGTCGGTCAAAAGAAAGAAGTCGGTTGGTGCTGCTTCACTGCTTACTGGCAAGTCAGGGTGGCGAGTTTCAGCATTCAGCTTCAGTCACTTCCAATATGCTCAGCTATGCTGGTCACAGGCGAGTTCAGGCTGCGAATGCTTCAGTTTGCTGTTTGGTTTGGTTCTTCTTGGCTGCACTCGCTAGTCTGACTGGTAAGCGTGAGTGGCGAGTTGAACTGAAGAAGCTTTAGGTTGATCCTTGCAGTCTTTTGTGCCAAATCTACTCCAAAATGCTCCCAACAAGCTCAAAAAAACCTGAGATGCTCCAAATGCAATGTATATGCTAAATGAATGCAGTGCAAGGCTAAAAGAACTCTAAAATGCTGAAGATGCAATGAGAATGAATGCAAATGGGTATGAATTGTGCAGCTAAAATGGGGTAAAATTCATGTATATCAAATGGCGAGGAGTACGAAGAGGTTGCGTTCTTGCTGTTCCGAGTTAGTTTCTTTTGCCGAGTTTGATTTCGCTGTAACTTCCGTTTTGCTTTTTATGACTTTTACTTTTTTGAAGTCTTTGTACTTTATCGTTTTTCTGAATAACATTATGCTGGAATGCGAGAGGTTCCACGCCAACTCGGATATAAGCGTCCGGAGGAATTCTAACCTCACTGGCCGAGCTGGTCAAACTCATCTTGAAGCGGTGGAGGCAAGATCCAGACTCACTGCTGCCGAAGAGGAACTCGCTCGCGTCAAAAACGAATTGAAGGTAGAGCGTGAAAATGTTCTTCGGTTGGTGGAACAAAATGCGGCTTTGACGGAGTCACTTAGTTGTGTCGAGTCTGAACGGAAAATCACCTTCAAATCTATCAAGAAGGCCAACGACAAGCTCCAAGGGCTTCAGACCGAGTTAGACTCCATGAAGGAGAACTTCGACTCCCGACTTCGCGAGGTATTGAGTGACGAGAGGAAGAAGATCTTCCAAGATCTTCATGATTAACTTTCCGAGAGCTTTGACTGAATTGCTGCTCGGTTTAACGATCTGAACGTGAGCCTAGAAGTCCGGTTATCTTAGGCCCAATATCTTGGGTTAACTACTATTCTCGAACTCCTTTCCGGTCGAGACGTCAACATCCCTGCAACAGTTATGTAATTGATGACTGCTAAGGCGAAAGAGTTCAAGGAAATTGTCAACAGGGAGAACTCGAAGCCGCTGCTTCGTGGAGACTTGGTCCTTCCAGTGTTCGAGATTGGCGAAGCTTCTAACAGCAATGTTTAGATTAGGAATTAGTTTTTCCTTTTTCTGTTTCTTGTAGTTTCTTCTCGGCATTTTACAGAGTCATCTTTTTGATTCTTGTAACTGTCGTTTAGCTTTTTATAATTCATCTATTTGATTCTTGTAATCGTAGTTCGGTTTTTTCTTAATCATCTCTTTGATCTTTGTAATCGTCGTTCGCCTTGTAATTATTTACCTGTATAATGAACAACATTGTTATTTTGTTAATATATTCTAATCCGATTATGACTTTGAAATCCGAACAAGAGAATTCTTCACAAGGTTGATTCATAATTTTGTATGTTATCTGGATAAATGTGAAGTTTAATTCCCGAGATCTTTTCTTGTTTTCGCACGTTAGCTAAGTTTCTTCCTAAGTTTGAGAGTTTGATCTCGTTTGTTAGGAAGTGAACCTTTTTTGTATGGCTTTTAAAGAAGAGATTTTAAGACTCAGTTTAAGTTTTAAGAATTTTGACCTTGGAAATGATCTTCGTAGGAATTTTGTTAAGAATATATTCTCGATTATCTGTACAGAACTATGTTATGTCTTTATTAAGAACTTAGTCTCGTAAATCTGTACGAAACTGTGTTTCGTCTTTATCGAGGATTCAAACTCAGGAAATGTGTACAAAGTTATGCTTTGTCCATTGCGAGAATCTAATCTCGTAATTCTGTATGAAACTATGTTTCGTCTTTTTTGAGAAACTAATCTTGGCAAATCTGTACAAAGCTATGCTTTTGTCTTTTGCGAGAATCTGAACTCGTAAGTCTGTACAAAGATATGCTTTGTCTTTTTTGAGAAATTGATCTCAGCAAATCTGTACAAAGCTATGCTTTGTCTTTTTCAAGAAATTAATCTTGGCAAATCTGCACAAAGCTATGCTTTGTCTTTTTCGAGAAATTAATCTCGGCAAATCTGTACAAAGTTATGCTTTGTCATTTTCAAGAATCTGATCTCGTAAGTCTGTACAAAACTATGTTTCGTCTTTTTTGAGAAACTAATCTCGGTAAATCTGTACAAAGCTATGCCTCGAGTTTTTCGAGAAATTAATCTCGGCAAATCTGTACAAA
Organism: Lepidium africanum; assembly: GCA_900406405.1. NCBI lineage: Eukaryota > Viridiplantae > Streptophyta > Magnoliopsida > Brassicales > Brassicaceae > Lepidium > Lepidium africanum. Next base: position 17,906 of record OVAX01000708.1, on the reverse strand, counting down.
GCTATTGTTTGTCTTCGAAAATGAATCCTGTTTTTCTGTACAAAGCTAATGCTTCGTCATTTGCGAGAATTTAATCTTGTTATGCCTGTACAATGCTATACTTTGTTTTTGCGAGAATTTGATCTCGTCTTTTTTAAGAGTTAGGGTGCAACCCTTGATCTCGTCTTTTTTTTTTTGCCGAACCCGAGGAGGGATTTTATAAAATTTTATTTTAGTTTAGTTGTACCCGAAGGCTACCTACGTACTCCAAAGGGATAAAACTAAGACGTAGTTCTAATTACGTAATTAAGTAGCTAGAGATGCATCAAGTAATGCATTTAAGTCGCCGGGTAGGTGCATCTTCAATAGTAGTATGCCTTCAAGTTTATAGAATTCCAACATCGTGGAATCAACTCTCTTTCCCTAGCCACGATCTCCTAAACTCCTAGTTTTACGACTTTACAAATATTGTATGGCCCTTTCCAGTTGATGCCGAGTTTTCCTGCATTATGTTCAGTTGTGTTTTCGAACAGTTTTCGGAGTACCAGATCTCCTACTGCAAAAGTGTCGTCCTCGAACTGTCTTATTGTAGTATTTTGCGGCTTATTATTGATAGTTCTGTACTCGTTAAAATGCTTCATCACGTTCTTCTTCCAAGTCGTCAATACTAGTTTTCATTGCTTCGTTGTTTGAACTTTCGTTTCTGGGAAAACATTCTTGATGTAAAGTTGGGATCGTTACTTCAACTAGAGCCATTGGTTCCATTCCGTGAGAGAGGGAAAAAGGAGTTTGTCTTGTTGAGCGTCTCGGTGTTGTCCGATGTGACCATAATACACCTTACAACTTGGAAGACCAATTATCTTTCTTATCCGCAAGCCTTTTCTTGATTCCATCTAGTATCTGGTTGTTTGTCACCTACGCTTGTTCGTTTCCTTGCGGGTTTTGTGGAGTTGATTTGCTTACTTTGGTGTTCCATCAAGAGTAAAAATTAGTGAACTTTGCTAAGATGAATTGAGATCCGTTATCTGTCACAATATCATAAGGCAGGCCATGTTGGCAGATGATGTTCTTCCATACGAACTTGACTACGTCTCTATCCTTAATGTGAGAGTAAGCTTCTGCTTTTACTCATTTTGAGAAGTAATCCGTCATGACAAGCATGAAGCATTTTTGCTGAGACGACGACAATCGTCCGATTATATTCATTGCCCATCGCATAAATGGATATGGCATGATTATCGAAGTTAGCTCTTCAGTTGGGTCATGGATGATGCATCCATGTCGCTGACACTTGTCGCACTTAGCTGCATATGCCGTGCAATCCTTTGCCATAGATTGCCAATAAAATCCAAGAGTGATTTCCACCGGCTCCATCATGTGTTCTCTTTATGATTTCGTTGACCTCATCACCGTGGATGCAAGTAAGGAAAATTCCATTTTTTGCTTTGCCGATATAACTTTCCATCGACTTGGGCGTAGAAAGCGCATTTGGCCTTGAGTCGGTGAGCTGCCTATATGTCTTGTGGAGTTTCTCCATCCATAATGTATATGAAGATCTCGTCTCTTCAATTGATTTTTTGTTCAACTGGTTGCTCGATCTCTGGTATCTTGGTGTCAGAATTGTCTACGGTATCGGTAATTTTCGAGGTATCCTTTGGTAAGCGTATACTTGGTTGGTCAATACTCTCCACTGGTATAATTCATCTTTGAACGGGATCCATTGTAGATGCTAAAGCTGCCAAGGTGTCGGTCGAAGTATTTCCGGATCGTGAAATTTTATTGACTTTGAATTTTTGATCTTTTGTTAACTCCTTGACGACTTTGAGATAAGCTTCCATTCAGTCGTTCTTTGTATCATAACCTCCGTTTACTTGGTTGACTACTAACTGAGAGTTGCAATAACACTTAACTTCCATTGCTCCGATTTCTTTGGCTAGCCTGATCCCCGCGTTCAATGGTTCGTATTCGACCTTATTGTTTGACGCTGGGAAAAAAGATTGCTCAAGGACCTCACCAGTCAGGCTTTCTCGTCGGATTCCAACTCCTGAGCCATGTTGAGATGATGACTTGTCAACGTAAATTCTCCAAGTTTGAAGTACTTTGTCCGACTTTAAAGGTTCCAAGTCGGGAGACAAATCGATTAGGAAGTTTGCTTGTACTTGTGATTTTGCACTTGTTCTTCCTTTGAATTCGATATCATATTCACTTAGCATCATAGCCCATTTAGTCAACCTTCTGGATTGGTTTGGACTATGCAGTATTGTTCGTAACGGATGATTTGTCAACACTATGATGGTGTGAGATTGGAAGTAAGGTCGTAACTTTTTTGTCGAGGTTACAACCACTAGTGCGAGTTTCTCTGTAGTCGGATAACTTGACTCGGCCCCGTCTAAGGACTTGCTGGTGTAGGAGATTAGGTGCTGAGTTCCTCGTTGTCTTGAACAAGTACGCTACTTATTGCCTACGTTGAGACCGTAATATATAAGTATAGTGGTTCTCCGTCTTTGGGCTTTGCAAGGATTGGTGGAGTCGAAAAGTACACTTTTAACTCGGAAAAAGCGTCTTCGCACTCTTCATCCAACTTGAATTCTTTGTTCCCATGTAATAAATTGTAGAACGGAAGATATTTATCTGTTGAGCGTGAGATGAATCAGTTTAATGCGGCCATTCGGCCGGTTAGCCTTTGAACTTCCCGTTTGTTCTTTGGAGAAGGCAACTCTTGGATTGCCTTAATCTATTTGGGATTCGTTTCAATTCTCCTTTGAGTGACTATGTAGCCAAAAAATTTTACCGAGGTTACTCCGAAGGTGCACTTCGCCGGATTGAGCTTCATCTAATATTCGTTAAGAGTTTCAAAACAACGTGCTAAATGGTCGACATAATCTTCTGCTTTTAGTGACTTGACTAACATCATCTATGGATACTTCTATTGTTTGCCCTAGTTGACCAGCAAACATCTTATTGACCAAATAGTGGTAAGTTGCTCCAGCATTCTTCAAACTGAACGGCATGACTTTATAACAATAAGTTCCTCTTTCCATGATGAATGAAGTTTTTTCCATGTCATCGGGATGCATTTGAATTTGATTATATCCCGAGAAAGCATCCATGAATGAAAGAAGTTCATTTCCAGCCGTTGCTTCGACAATTCAGTCGATGTTTGGTAACAGAAAACTATCATTCGGACAAGCTATGTTCAGGTCGGCAAATTCCACCCAGACTTGCCACTTTCCTTTTTTCTTGGAAATAACAACTGGGTTAGCTAACCACTCCGGGTATTGAACTTCGACGATGGACCCATCATCAGTCAACTTTTTGATCTCGTCAATTACGGCTTTGTCCTTTTCGGCCCTAGCTTTCTTCTTTTTTGCTTGATTGGTTTGTATGTCGGATCAACATTCAATCGATGACTTGCAATCTTTGCATTGATTCTAGGTATATCTTTAACTGTCCATGCGAATGTTGTCACGTTTTGCTCCAGAAGTTTGATCAACTTGTCTCGGATTGGCTTGCTCAAGTTAACTCCAATGCTAACGTATTTGGACGAGTCTGTCAAGTCAATGTTGGCGAGTTCAGCATTTGAATGATCTGGTTTCTCGCGAACGGTAGGTTCCGACAATGCTTTACTTCTAATGGACGCTGTGATAATGCTTGACTTGTTTCGTAGTTTTAACTCGATGATAAACCAAGCTCGAGACATCTTTTGATCTTCTCAAAGCGTGTAAACCCCTTTCTTTGTCGGGATCTTTACGCATTGATGGTAACTTGACGGGATCACTTTCATCGCATGAATCCATGGTGTTCCTAGGATTATGGTGGTTTATCCACCACTAAAAACTTAATTCATCTCGTAATTCTAGCAACTCGGATCGCTAACATGATCGTTCTGAGTGCATTTATAATACTTTTATTGAACGCAGTTAGTGTTCTTTCCACCGGTTTGAGTCAAACGTCTGGTAACGTCATTTTTTCCAATGTTTCTTTGAAGATTAAATTCGCAGAACTTCCAATATCAATGAGAATCCAAGATACGTCACAGTCGGCTACTCATAATTTATGACTAGCGGGTCGTTATGTGGGAAGCTTACTCCTTCGATATCCCTGGTTGACCGCTGCTACAACCTTTCGTTCATATTTCTTGATCGACCTTATAGTATCGTCACAAAACTCTAATCCTCCCATGGTTACGTTGACTTCCACTCGGGGAGACCCTTGTTCGTTGGTTTTTTTGTCTTGTTTCTGCCTATTAGATTTTTCTTAGGCATTTTCGTTTTGATTCGCCACTTTGTAAGCTACTTCTCACAACTCAGCTTCTTTCTATTTTTGAAATTTAAACTTTTGAGTCTCTTCTTCCGAGACACTTAAGTCACCTTTGCTGAAATTTTTAGCATGTAGCTCTTGTAGCTGTTTACATTTTGAAGTGGAATGACCGAATCTATTGTGGAATGCACAATACTCGCTTTTGTAAATGTTGTTTAACAACTTCTTACTAATTGAGTTATTAGTTTTGCCGACTTGAAAAGCTGTGGCCGAAACTGCTTTTCCTCTGTAATTATGTTGTTTCGGCTTGTGATATTCCTCTTTCGACTCCATTCTCTTGAGTCTCGCTGAGTTTTCACGATTTTGGTGAGGATCTGCTTTTCCTGCACGTAATTTGCATGCCTTGCTGCTCTGCAAAGGGAATCCGAGATCTGACTGGTCCGATTAACGAAAAGATCTCTCCTTAAGGCCTCGTCTGTAACCATTCCCATTTGTAGAGCCTCAATGGCCATGTCGTCACTGACTTTAGCTTTAGTCAAGATTTTCTTGAAGTGTCCGAGAGACGACTTTGGAGACTCGTCAAATCCTTGCTCCAAGGACCTTAACTCCGTTGTAGAGGTGTCTTTGTTGACAAATAGAGCATATTGCTTCATGAAAAATTCGGCAAGTTGATTGAAGCTCTCAATCGACCTAGTAGGCAACTTGGTGAACCATACCAAAGCATCACCAGTTAGGTTCTCGGCGAAGAGTTGACAGTAAGCAGCATCCTCTTGGTCGGGATTGTAATTTGTTCTGTTCATCATAACGTCAAAGGCACTCATGAACTCTATTGGGTCAGTGGTCCCGTCATACGAAGGACATCTTATTCTTGATCCTCAATTTACCGAGACCCTTTTTAGTCTTGGTGTGAATGGCGAGTTTCAAGCTTGAGCCAGAATTCACCCAATCTCGGGCACCGAGCTGGTAGCTTGATGGAATTGAGATCTCATGTCTTCCGTCATTCTAAATATGGTTGTCACGTCCAGGGTTGTCGGCACGTGCTGTCTTGGCACGTTTTGCATAGTAGATTTTTTCGGTCTCGAGACGTTAGTTGGTTGCGGACTCGGCATTCCTCCAAATAGGTTCCTCTGGCCAATACTTCTCCATGTGGCCTGTTGTTTTATGTAGATGGGAGACTACCTTCGTTTATACGAGACTTAATTCTATCGAATCTCTCCGTGTTTCTTCGGTCATAAGCTTCATATTGCGCTATCAAGTTGCACACCAAGTTCTCGATCGATGGTAGCCCTTCAGGTGGACTAGGGAGAATAGTAACTTCTTGATTCTCCTCCCGATTTTGAACAGAGTTCAAAGGTGATCCGAGAGTCGGATCAGTGTGTTCTTGGAGGCTAGGATCCCTCCACTCTGGTGAGTTGATGGTAACTTCGTCTTCAACCATCCTTTTTTCTTAGCGTGTACTCTTTTCCCTTGTGTAAAGAAGTCCTTCGATGTCTTTCCCACAGACGGCGCCAACTGTTCGAACCGGGTCTAGCACAAGGGGTGCGAAATCCAAAATTCTGAATAAAGAGAAGGAAGAAAGGGGAAGGACTCTTAAGAATTTGGAGGGAAGAAGTATATTGCTAGTGAAGTAAAGATGATTTCCGAATAGGGTTTATTAGCTTAATGCGTATATCCAAAAGTCGATCCCCTGTCCAAAGGATCTGATCCTCTATATATATATATCATAGAGGCGGTTACAAAGTAGTTTGCAAAAAGAAAATTTCCATTTCTTTGTTTGATGACGTGTCGTCCGACTTCCTTCAAGCTTAATGCGCTTTCGAGAAGGAATTCTTCTGAGTAGATCAAAAATATCCGAGTTGACACTTCGATAATCCTACCGAGTTCATGACTTAGAATATTTGCTCATTGTTTCTCGTGAACCAAAGTAGGATCTCGGATCCACCTCCAACAATTGGTGAATTTATAATTTTTAAATATATATGTAATTTTTTAAAATATCTAAATTGTAGACAATAAACAATGGGAAACTAAAATTTATTTTAATATAGAAATTCAAGAAGATGTAGTGGATTTTTACATTAAACTCATTTAATTCAAGAAAAGCTAACCAAAAAACATTAAGATTAAATTCTCTAAAAAATTCTTATATAATTGGTATCAAATTAACTTTATCATATTTATGTAAAATCTTCATGAATATAGTGATCATAAATATCTTAATATTTACACGAGCATCACATATAGTGAAAATGAAAATTTCACGTGAGTCAAACATTTCATTTGTAATAGTTAAATATTATTATTTTTTGAATTTATTTTATTCAGCCTTATACGTTTTGTTTATCTCCATGGAGATGTTGATAATATCTCATCATATTCTCCCAATCAATATGTGTAAAACAATAATTTCATACTTAATGAAAACACAATTAAAATACGTGAGTAGTGTTGGAGGTGGGCTTCACGCTTTAAAGCCTGTTATTCAAATTAAAATCAACTATTAAAAAGAGAAGTGTTTTCGGCCTAATATAAAGAATTCTACAAGATTGAAGGAATATATCAGAATCCGCAGGAAAATCCCTAAAAATCCAGAATAAGATCCTAAGTTGATAAGGATAAGCTCGAAATCTTATCAACTTGGATGAGAGTTTGAAGCTATAAATAGGGGTCTCATTCCAAAGATAAACCCATCTTTTGAACTCAGAACACCCAAAGCAACAGAAGAGAAATGGAGCGAATACAACGCAGCGGAGCGGATTTTTGGTCTAGACGATTTTAAAGATTACTTATAATAATCTCTGTTGTACTCATCTTATAAACACATTCAATAAACGACAAATTCAACCCAAGATAATACAAATCTTTATGGTGCTAACTCCAATTAGAACAAGTAGTGACAAATTGTACCAACTGCATTGTCTTTAATCAACAAAATGTAATTTCTCCATTTTTTCTTCTTCTTTTAAATAGATTGTTTGGTAGTTCCAACTCACCATTGTCACCTACTAATATTTTACTCTCAAATTTCTATCAAATCATTATGAAAATCTTTCTTTTTTTTTCGATTTGAAAGTTGGTCACAACTCTTAACATGTTATTGCAAGGTTTTTGTGAATTTGGGAAGTACTTAACATCAATAAAAGTAAAAAGCTCATGGCATGAGTGTCCATGTTGCTCCTTGATGAAAACATATAATGACTTGTATGATCCAATACAATACAATAAACTATTTAATCAAAACACGAAATTCTAAATAGTTTTTCCCATATTCTCACTCAAATCCATCTCAAAGGCATACTATCTCTTATTCATATTTTATTTAAATAAAAAGGAAAGGGAAAATAGTTTTACATGGAGGTTATATGAGTTTTTTGTAAGCCATAGCTTTTGATCTCCATCTTTATTTGAGATCCTCAAGAATAGGTCAAACTAAAATTCTCCAGCTTAACAAGACGATGAGAGAATAAGAGATTCAATAAGTTTCAATCACCATTAAAGAAGAATGAAAGATATAATGAAAGAAATGGAAGACAAAGTGAAGTTTTCAATGGTTGATTCGACGATGATGTTACTTGTACACGAAGCAATGGACAAAGCCCATGAAAAAATAAAAACAAAACATGGTCTTCTCCTTCGTTTGAACGCCATCTCCATGTTTTACGAGCTTGCTGTGTTACAGCTCGAGAGCTGTCTTAGTTTTGTCCAACAAGAGACTGATGAGCTCGAGAGCAACCACAAAGAAGTGGTTCACGATCTGAAAGAGATCAAAGACAGGCTTTACCACCGTCTCTTAAAGACCGAATTAGCAATTCTTGAGAAAGACAGAGAGTTGTTAGAGTTGTCAAAGAACCAGGAGAGTCTAAGAAACGTGTTGGAGAGTAAACAAACAGAGCTGGTTCATTTGCAAGATCTTGAGAGAAACAGAATTCATAACAAGATTGAGGACTTTATTAAAGAAGATGAGTTTTCGGAATTGAAGAGCTCTGTTGATCAACAAGTGATGAATCTTAGACAAAAGCTTGAGACAGAGTACGATGAACTCAGAGGAGAAACAGAGGATCCTTCAAGGGTTGATATTGATGTTTTGAAAGGGACATTGGATCTTGCTTTCAACAAGATGCATCACGCCATATTCTTGTCGGAATTGGGTCCGACTGAGCAGAGTTGGAGATGGTCTATAGAGAGAGATACAATGACGTTACTGATTAAAGGTTTCGTGAAGGGTTTGGAGGAGAAGATGAAGAAGGTAATGATGGTTGTGAGAGATTATGAATCGGGATTTAAAGATCATATTTGTTGTATTCGTAGAAAGGTAGAGTGCTTAGAATCTCAAATTGGTCATATCTTCGTCCAAAGATCATCACCATCATCTCCTAAATCATGTGATGTCACATCAGTAGCAACATCATCATCTCCAATATATTGTGAAATTGGTGATGATAAAGAAGCAAAAGAAGACGAAGAAGAAGATTCGAGCAATTTTCCTGTGTCCAAGTTGATTGATAGTCATGAATCAATCATTAGAAGGAAAAGCGAAGAGCTTGTTCCTCCCACAATCGAGTCTTTAAAACGACAGAAAAGCTGCAACATCTTTATCCCAAAGCGAGGTATTGAAGATATCGTTTCAGGTCTGGATAGCTTGACGAGTCTTAACACTAAGTTGTTCGAATATTTGTTCAATGGTGATGAAGATAGATATGATCATGATCATAATAATACTCATCAAGTGGTAATGGATGATAGTTTGGATGATATTTGGATGAATGTGCAGAAGAATAGATCGGTGTTTTCAGACAAAGCCATAGAGGAGAAAGAAGATGCAGAGATGAAATTTATAATATTGGAAGAAACTTACTTGACTTTGCTTAAAGGTCTAGTAGCAGATGAGGTCACAAACAATATAAAAGCTGAAGAAGAAGATATAAAGAACGCAAAAATCAAACATGGTTTTAAATGTATGGAATGCTTAGAGAATTTGAATAGAGAGAAAGATTCTGAGAATTTTCGTGAAGATGAAGAATTCAGACAAAAAATAAACTGGATAATTGTAACAGAGTTTCTAAGAGAAGTTTCAGAGACTGTGGGGAATTATAAAAAGATTGAGGCAAATACTAAAAACATGATTGACGAAGAAGGAAACAAGGCCTTCTTGGTAATATCTTTAGTTTATGATGATTTTGAATTCAAGATTCAAGAGAAGTTAGAGAGAGTAAGTTTCAGGTTAGTTGAAAAGGGTTCTTAAAAAATAAAAATAAAAAGTTTATGTTGAATGTTAGGGACTAATGATCTATTATGTCTTGTCTCAGGTTACAAAACTTGGAGATAAAAATTGATTTAATGATGAATATTATAGCAGATTTAGTTCGAAAAGAATCAATTTACAAAAGAGCTTTTGTTCTTAGGTCTGAAAATCTTAGAAAAGCTGAAACCGAGGTAAAACAATTTGTGATCTAACTCTTAATTGTGAGAATTTGTACGAACAAATTCATCTTTATCACTAGGAAATATTGCAGGTTGATCTTCTTGGAGATCAAGTTGATTCCCTTGTGAAGCTTCTCGAGAAAATACTTTGGACATTTCATCAACATCCATTACTTCTCTGCAATAACTCAGATGTACATTCATATACTCCCCCTGTTCTTTATTAGTTGATTTTTTAGAAATTTTTTTTTTCTTTTTAGTTGATGTTTTAAGATTTTTATGCAAAATTTATTGTACTTTTGATATTTTTAACTCTTTAAATCATGCAGATTGATTTGTGATTGATTAAACTATTTTGGAATTTGTGATAAATTATATTTTGTTTAAAAAAATAAAATAATTAATGATTTTTTAATATGTGTGAAAAACCTAATACATCAACTATAAAAAAACAGAGAGAGTATTTTTTAATTCTTAAGTAGATTATTACATATATCTTAAATCTGTATATTCTCTTAGACAGTTTTTTTTTGTTTTCTTTTTTCAGATATCAGAGATCTCGAAGATGATCAATCAAGAGTTGTCATATGAGGAATCATGAAATAGGTTTCATTTTTGTAAACCATTTTTTTTAGTTCTGAGTGAAACAGCTTTCTACATACTAAATGGTGAAACAATGTTCTTTCAAAAATTACTGAAACCCATCCTACCACACTATTCTGTTTGCATTTTTTCCAAATTAGAAATTTATGAATTCAGTTTCAGATTATCAATTTCTAAAAAAAATAAATAATCCCAAAATTTTAAATAAAATCTCAAAAAAAAATTAAATATATTACTCAAATATTTGATATTGAGAAAAGAAATATGTTAAGTTAATATGTGTTGTAAAATTTCAACATGACTGGTAAATATATTAAATCTTTTTTCTCTCAACTTTAACTTACATTAGAATATGTGAGAAAACTAACCAGGTGGGATGAGTTTACCAAAAAAAAGCTCCTCGAAAGCCTCCTTACACTTCGGGCGAAGAGACCAACTTTGTAATTCAAAGTACGAGGGATACAAGATAAGAAAAAAGTACAAAATAAATTCTTGAAGTGGTTTAAATCTTCTAGATAATCTTTGAAAGCTGGTCAATTTTCAAAAGAGGTCACCATCTTTAGAACTTCTGAACAGTCAGTTGCAAAAAGCACTTCTAAAATTTTCATCTCTAGCAAGCATGACATCACCCACATGACCACTTCCAATTCAGAGTGCAAACCTAAGAGGCTCCAAAAAAATCCACAAGCTCCCATGCATAACCCGTCGACTGCATCTGGGAAGCAAATCAATCTCATACCTGAAAAGTACTCAAAGTCTTTGCAGGAACCATCCATAAAACATGTATAACCCGAGACATGGAAATCATATCAATAGGCGAGACAGAAGGTCCCAGGAAAATTCATGTGATACTTCGCTCATTGATGACTTCACATGAACCCCACCTTGAGTTTGAAACTATAAGTACGCCTCAGCCTTAGTTAAGCAAACAACCTTTGTTGGATAAGTAGCTTTTGGAGATGCTCTGAAACCTCAAATTTTAAAGTTTTGAATAGTAACACTCTATATTTGAAGTTTTAATATTCAAAACTTTAAATATGAAGTTTCTTATTTTTATTTGCATTTTAGCATCTATAATTTTATATATTAAAAATAATTTAATTAACTTTAATGTTTATCACTTAAATCTATAATATATATAATTTTAATATTTCATATATATATATATATGCATATAGTTTTAATATTTTATATATCCATATATAAATATAGTTTTTACATATAAAAAATAATATAACACAACAATAATATTACATATCATTAAACATAAACACTATAATAGTATTACATTAAGCAAATTTTACAAGATAAAATAACAAAAAAAACAAAAATTACAAGAATACATAAATTGCACAAATAGAAGAGTTAATATGTATGTTTTTTTCGTCAACCTTACTCATTTATTCTACTAATGAGATCGACAAATACTCGATTCATAGCCAAATTGTTCCCACTGGAGCTGACGGAATTTGAAATCACAATCTGGTGCCAAGTTAGATTAGGGGCAAGCCAACTAGGCCATTTGCTTTTTGGTAATATGTGTGTTTTATAGCTAATTATATTTTTTTATGGTTTTAATTAATTTGTAATCAATAATAAGAACTATAATGTATATAAATAAAATTTTGAAGTTTTGTTTTGAAATTTGTTTTCAGAAACAAAACCAAAACTTCGAATATAAAGTTTAATTTTGGATGAAAATCCAAAAATTGAAGTATGTGAAACTTAAAAATGAAGTTTTCAATTTTTGGAGATGTCCCGAGGACGACAAAGCGTATCCCGAACTTTCCTTACACTTGTTCAGTTGTTCTGCTTGAGGCGATCAAAAAGAACCATATCTGAAGTGTGTGATGTGAACATACTATAGTTTTCGTTATAAAAAATGTCAAAGCCGAAACCGAATTCGTTAAGTAAAATTATGAGCCCATTGGGCTTTATGATAACAATTTAGAATTAGGGTTTTATGCATATGGTCGTTTATAAACGTAGAAGAACCCTCGCCGCTTATATTGGTTGAGGTTTCTTCCGTATTGCCCCCTCGAGACGAAAATGGGTACTTTCAGGGTTAGCTCTTTGATCCCATTCTTTTATTTCGATTTATCTCCATTGCTGCTGTTTCGAGTTTTTCATTTTTGATGAAATCTGATCTCTGTTTTTGTCTTTTCGTTGGCAGCTTCATCAGTATCAAGTTGTCGGAAGAGCTCTCCCGACAGAGAAGGATGAGCACCCTAAGATTTACCGGATGAAGCTTTGGGCCACGAACGAGGTTCGTGCCAAGTCCAAGTTCTGGTTAGTTTATTCTTTCTCTCTTTTGAATTTGATTAAGCTGAAATGTATTGGCTTGGTCTCTAACTAAAGTTTTTGCAATTTGGATTTAGGTATTTCTTGAGAAAACTGAAGAAGGTTAAGAAGAGTAATGGACAGATGCTCGCCATCAACGAGGTACTTACTTACTCATCGGTGAAATGACAAATCTCGTTGGGTGATCTGAATGTTATTATGCCTCACACTGTCTTGGAAATGTAGTGAAAGGTCGATTATTATATCTTGTAAGTAGATGTATTTGCTGTATTAGAACATTAGTGTTTATCCGGACAAACTAGTTATTTGAATTACGTTAGATTCTCACATTTTGTTTTGTTCGTGGCTGAGGGGCATTAAATCTGCATCATACTTCTGATTTGTGATACTGATTGTGTGTCTGTCTATTAGTCTATGCATTTCTTTGCCATCTCTTAAATGTCATCAAATGACAAAGACTTAGATTTCCCAAGGTCTCTGTCTTGTTTCTCTGACTTTCAAGTCTACATAATGTTATGTTTTTCCATGAGTTTACTTAGTTTTATCGCTCCTTGCTTCCTCTTTACTTATGCAATCTATAACCTTATTGTGTGCACAGATCTTTGAGAAGAACCCGACAACGATCAAGAACTTTGGAATCTGGTTGAGGTACCAAAGCAGAACTGGTTACCACAACATGTACAAGGAGTACCGTGACACCACTCTTAACGGAGCTGTGGAGCAGATGTACACAGAGATGGCTTCCCGTCACCGTGTCAGATTCCCTTGCATCCAGATTATTAAGACAGCCACTGTCCCAGCTAAGCTGTGCAAGAGAGAGAGCACCAAACAGTTCCACAACAGCAAGATTAAGTTCCCATTGGTGTTCCGCAAGGTGAGACCACCAAGCAGAAAGCTGAAGACGACTTACAAGGCTTCCAAACCCAACTTGTTCATGTAAAAGGTCTCTGATTGACTCTTTTTGTTGGGGTAGAGTCGTTGATGAAGTTGTGCTCTCTTTGCTGTTTTGGATTTTCTTGGATATTTTTGTTTATCTATATCTTTTTAGGTGTACTCATGAAACTCAACTCGACCTTATCTGGATTTTACGCGTTTCTTGCTTATGAAAACTCTTTTCCTTGTTTCTCAATCCCTGTGCTGTGTGCTAACAATCATATGCACAAACACTTTGTCTAACTAGATTATTATCATCTGATTAACTTAAATCAAGCCCATCTCTGGAAAGCAATGAAACTATATGGAGATTGTTTGGTAACATAGAACATTAAAAGCTTTTAACGATAAGAAAAGAACATTAAAAGCTTATAACGTAACTTTTAACGAGAATTAACGGAATCATAGACTGATACCGATATTGGGGAAACAAATTTGTGTGATTGGTAACTAGAGAAACAATTTTAACCACAATTATATAAGGGGTAGTTCAGTCATTTTAAGCACCGCTGAGAAAAAGGTAAAGATATACTAACACGAGGAGGAACAGAGGTTCTTACTTACTTCTTGGGGAATCTGTTTAAGAATAAGGTCACACTGACTCTCTTAGTCACTCTTAGTCAACGTCAACACAGCGACAGAAGACCACGACCCACGTCTCTCGGCGATGGCGTCACATGACCACGACCACCATCATCAACACGATCATGAGCATAGCCATGAGTTCTGTTGTTTTTGATTTACTCTCCGTAAAGTATTTGATCTTTTTGCGGTTTATTCTCCACCATCCATTACTAAGTCTTTCTATCTTATTTCTGTAAAGCAGGAAATCAGACAGTGGAGATGGAAAGACGTCGTGGGTGGGGAAAGATGGGAGGGTGTACCATAGCCACGATGGACTCGCACCGCACTCTCACGAACCAATCTACTCTCCTGGCTACTTCAGCCGCCGAGCTCCTCCACTTAACGACCGTAACTTCTCTGAGCGAGCTTTTACCGTTGGTATTGGCGGTCCCGTTGGTACTGGGTATGTTGTCTGCTCAGATCTGACTTTTGATTTTATATTTGGTAACATAATAAATAACAATGTATGATTAGCCTTCGAATCTATGATACTGATTTTCGATTGGTCTATGTTCTTGATTACAAATTGTCAACTTATGTTCAAGAGTCTCAGACTTTTTGTCTAATCTCTTTCGAATTTTCAGGAAAACGGCATTAATGCTTGCTCTTTGTAGATTCTTGAGGGACAAATATAGTCTTGCTGCTGTGAGTATTATTATCAGCGGCAAATCTTTCTGATTTTATCTTGTTTCCCTGGTCTTTACCGCATTACACATGTAACGTTGTAGGTGACAAATGACATATTCACAAAAGAAGATGGTGAGTTTCTGGTGAAGAATGGTGCTCTTCCTGAGGAAAGGATCAGGGCTGTTGAAACTGGTGGATGTCCACACGCTGCGATCCGTGAAGATATCAGTATCAATTTGGGTCCGCTTGAGGAGTTATCTAACATGTTCAAGGCTGATTTGCTTCTTTGTGAATCCGGTGGAGGTTGACATCTCTTTTATCCGCACCATATGAACGTTTCTGTTTCTCATGTATCTCGATGAGATTGTATAGGATTTGTATTGTGTTTGCAGATAACTTGGCTGCTAATTTCAGCAGAGAACTAGCTGACTATATCATCTACATCATTGATGTATCGGCTGGTGATAAAATACCCCGTAAAGGTGGCCCTGGAATCACTCAAGCTGATCTTCTGGTTCACAAACTTTTGACTCGCAATCTTCTTTTTCTAAAATGAAGTAGTCATGTGAAAGAGTCTCTAATGGATTTTTTTCAACTGCAGGTGATAAACAAGACAGACCTTGCAGCAGCTGTTGGTGCAGACTTATCTGTCATGGAACGGGATGCACTGCGTATGCGTGATGGAGGGCCATTTGTCTTTGCTCAGGTACGTTATCTTCAAGACTATGATTCGTCGTCACTTTACCAATGACCTTTGTTCTTACAAACGAGTGTTCCTTCTAAACATTTCCAGGTAAAGCATGGGCTTGGGGTCGAGGAAATCGTGAACCATGTCTTGCACTCATGGGAACATGCAACCGGGAAGAAACGCCAGTGATTGGTTCTTAAGACCCAAAATAAATGAGAGATTACATTGAATGGAACTCTCTCAAAGCTTCTCTTGAACTTGGTGTTTGCGCAGAAGCTTATGTATCTTTGTTTGTTGTACTCAAGACTTAAATAAGGGTTTGTAATAGAGAATGAGACTCATTACAGTGTGATTGATTTGTATTCTAGTTTAATGTCCTTTAACAGAAGCATAGAGGTCTTTGTATGAACGTTTTGGAGCATTTGCACGAGCTACTATCTCCACAACTTTGAAAGATGATTCCTTGTGAAGTAAAGCTTCCACTGCAACTTCTGCGACGTAGTCTCTCGATATGCTCCCTTCATACAGAGTATCCTACAAAGATCAAGGTCAAATCCTTATCAGCTCCAACCCCAAAACAGATCAAACAACCATCAAATGCTGTTTTACCTCCGGTTCCATGACTACATTTCCCGTTGGAGGATCGTTCTTAAGACCACCTGGCCTTACTATTGTATAGTTAATGCCGGATCTTTTGATATACTTCTCGGCTTGAAGCTTTGCGATCAGAGTTAGCCCAAAGACATTGAGAAAGATGTAAGCCGGGTTCAGTATCTGCCCCATTGCAGCTCCATTCACCAAGATTGAACTCACCAGAACAAACCTTTCCACTCCTTGTTTACGGCAAGCATCCACCAGATTCACTGTCCCAAAATTATCGACTTTCCAAGGGGCGAATAGATCAAACCCAGGACTAAACCCTGTAGCACAAATTACAGCCTGAGAATCATCACCTATAGCTTCAGCTAGCTTATCAGCACCTTCTGTTACATCTGCTTCAACCTAGAAGATATCACAGAGCAGTTGTGAGAATTTGACAGCAAAAAATGTCAGATTATGACACAAGAACATACAATCTGAAGAGATGGGTCGTCTTTGAAAGATGTTTTTGCTTTCTCTACATCACGAACACCAGCTTTGACGGCAAAGCCACGGGACAATAACTGCTCCACAATCCTCTTTCCGGTTTTTCCAGTAGCTCCGGCTACAAATACCTTCTTCGTCTTCGCTGCGTTCTCTTCATTACTTGCTTCACCTCTTTCCATCTGTGAAACAAGCAAAGCCAATTCCAGAATTAGTGAATCTCATACACTTTTCTCATCAGCTACCACACACTCCCATACAAAATTATAACAAATAAATAACTAGAGAATCAAACGGAATCAAACCTTGATAGAACTGAAGGAGCGAAAAGAGTTGTTCTTCGTGAAGAAGAGGCAAGACTGAGACAAGAAGACAGCTGAGGAATGTCTGAGAAGCAAAGATGTTGCCATCGATGCGCGTAATCTGTCCTCTTCCACAAATGTTAACTTGTAAAATTGTACACTTTTTTTTTTAATTTTGATTTTGATTCTATTTTGTTGGTCGTATCACGCCACGTGTCAAAAGTTTCAGGCCCACAATTTAATTCACCTCCTGCAAATTACGGAAAAACCCCCAAGAGGCAACGAAGCGAAGCTCGATTGCGAGAAAGTGGCGAGAAAGAAAATGACGAAGAAAGCTCCTAAGTCAGGATTATCACGGCCTTTGTCTCCGTCGTGCAGTGGAGGCTCTAGTCGGTGAGTTTTGTATGGGCGTATATGGGTTATAGGACAAATAACTTTGGCTTTTTAGCTGGTTTTGCTTTGATTACTCTGTTTAGGGTTTAAGGGTTCTGCTTGTTCTTTCTGGTGATTACTGATTTAGTAATTAGGTGGGGGGACTGGATTAAACTGGAATGGAATTTATGAAGCTTATGCTGTTTAACGAAAATGGGGGAGAAGAAGTAGTAGCAGAGAGGTTACTGTTACTTGGTAATTGTAAATTTGAAATCTTGTAGGAACTTAGTGTTGGCTGTGAAATCAAGTGAAGAAGCAAGGAGGTCTACAAGACTGAGACTTCAGCCTTTGAAAAAGCCAATGACAAACCTGAAGAAGAAGAAGAAACCCGTTAAACTCCATTCGAAGATGCCTAAGAAACCTCCCACTGCTTTCT